>JANHFT010008024.1:528923-546585 GCA_032467955.1 Pseudoxenodon macrops | reverse complement strand
CTCAGTGTACATAAAAAGACAAGATACATTTGTCAAGAATGATAAGGTGCAACACGTAATGATAGTCATTACGTGTTGCACCTTATAACCAAGTTAATCTTGCTAAAAGAAGGAAGGAAAAATAGCAAGGAAATAGGAAATGAACCTATCAAATTGCCTAGTTCTCTCTGGAATAAAAGTTAATTTTGTGATATAAATAATGAAGAAACTATGCATTGCCCAATAAAAAGTGTATATGGAATGTTGTACATGCATGTGCCTATTTATCTAAGATCCTGGCAAGATCTGATGCATTTTCATGCTGATTCACAAAGCTACTGTCAAGTATACAATAAAAATGTATTGGGAGTAAGGCTCATTAAGTTCAATTAATTATCTCCTTAAAATGATCATTGCTTTTTCCATTAGTGGAGGAAAGGGAGAGGAATCTTACCCCTGTGGTTTTTACTGCCCTAAATTATGATACTTCTATCCTATTTTTATGTTGTCTAAAAAGGTTTAATATCTCACCCTTCAACATCACAAATGTTTATATCATACGCTTTCATGCTGCAACTTGTGCTACTGTATAAATTCATTTGATTTTTGATATATGGTATTTTGCAAACACATCTGTTTACAACTTCACATATATTTTGCAGTTTGCTTACTTTTCTCAATCCTTATGTTTTCATTTGTTACTCATTCTCATTTGTTTCCACTCATGTAGTGAAAGAACTATCTCACTTCTATATTTCTCCTTACACTAACCTATAAATTGCAAGAGCATCTGAAATGATGCTCTTTATCTAAAATGAAAATGATTAATTATGACCTTAATGAAAAAAGTGTTTATTTTCCTACAATCTTTCATGTTTACTATGTAGATTTCAACTTTAATATTGTAGGTACCAGTATTTTCACTGTCTTTATTTAATGTCAGCCTTATGTGGAAAAATTAGGATATGATACTGTTAATGGCATGGAAGTGGAGAAAATATTAACTTTCTTGTTTTTACAGTACCAGGAAGCTATCAAGTGATGCAGGGATAATGCCTATTTAAAAAATAGAAGTCTTATTTACAACAGTAAAAAGGGAGAATAGAATGAAAAATATGTGCGAAACAAGCTGCAGAATAAACTGGATAAAGAAATGACAACTGTTAATAAAAAACAGGTTTGGGATTTGCTAAAATGGCATAGAATCTTTGTAATTGCAGAGAAATTACTGAGAGTAAATGGTTACAAACTAATAAAAGATGCAGCTAAGTGGAACAATCCCTTGGCAACTCCTTTATGATGTAAACTTAAACAAATGCAGTAATTCAAATCAAGTTAGCTCAAGTTTAACTCAGAGTGACCAGAAGCCTTCACCTGAATTTAAATAAAGTCTTCCTGATCAAAAGACTCTCCTATTTACATGGGAGGGAAAATAAAATCAGGTCTGTAGTCTGTAAAAATTAATCCTGAGCAAATTGAGTTGGCTTAACATCACAGAAACAGTCAGCAAAACACATAGTACTGTGTATTGTTTATATTCCTTTCAGTTCAAATAAAAATAACATGAAAAATGTGTTTAATAACAATAAAAAATAAATGATTTGACAATTGTCTCACCTAAAAGAAAAAGAGGGGAGGGGGAGAGATTATGAGTTGGCCTTCTCTAATGCCCCAAGATTCATAGGATGCTTAGAGACCAAAGGATCTGATCCTTGCCCATTTCAACTGATCTATCTATCTCCATGACATTTGTGATGCACTGGCATCAGGCCACCATTTAGGAATGCCAACTGACCTAAAACGAGGGGGAAATCTAAGCAACCTTTCTGCAAAGTTCAAACCAGCTGCCTATTCAAACACATGGTCAAGAAGACAAAAGATAGTTGCTAGGCATATACTGAGAGATGGATGGCATAGCTTCTCTCAAGACATGATGCAAAAGGAATAACTTGGCTGATGTTGAATGCTTACTCAATTCTGAGCGCTTGATTATTACAGAATTACTTTTTTTGTGCTATTACATCATCGATGGTTTAAGTGAATTCCAAATGTAGAGGTGCTTTGGATAGCAAAATAAATATTTATTTATTTATAAATTGCCCTGCCTTTTCATATAATTAAGAGAAGTATACAACAGAAGTAAACCTACCAAATTAAATCTATAACAGAAACAAATCTGTTAAATGTCAAAAGACTTTAGGATAAGAGGTGTCTTTAGGAGATCAGGATCTTTATTCTGGCTTTATTAAAATAAACAGCTTGAAAACCTGGTAAAGTTACTCTGATAAAGCTGTAAGCTTATGTCAGGTGCGTATTTAGCAGTGCAGCAAGATTTAGGATTTAGCCACAAATGACTACAATCATCAACATATCTTGAAACCTCACATCTACAATAGTACCAAAGCTTTCTGTTATAAATGGGATAAAATTTAATCTTACAATCCCAGGTTTCTAGTACTCAGGGAGGGAGGGAGGAAGACAAGTGCTATACTTGTCTTGGTTTTTATGCTGGTTTCACATTGAAATAAATGGTTAAACAGCACAAGAGACACATGGCAAGAATTCCTCAGTGGAAAATGGATCACCTGCACTGGTTGCAAAAGTTTGACTGAACCTCCACAAGGATACAATGTTGTGGATTTTAAATCTTTTTTTAAAAAGCACATTGAAAGATTACGTGTAGCCTTTTCTTTTTCCGCAGAGAATAATAACATGCACTGGTTTACTGCATCATTTAAAAAAAAACATCCTGGAAAGGGCACATTTTACTAAAAGAGCCAATATTAAGAATGAAATTACACAATTTTACTTTAATTAATTTATATTGCCCTGATAATTCCTGGTCAATGTCTAAATCCTAAACCCCAGATAAGTATGTTGGTCATATTTTTGCTGCTGTAGTAGTTATTTCAGAGTGAAGTGAAGTGATTATTATTATTGTCCTAATTTGTGGTACTTAAATGATCAGTGTTTGCATGTGTGGTAAGCTTGAGGAGAATTAAAATGAAAGTTGAGTAGTACTGCTCCTGGGCTCATTTGATGCTTTGGGTTCTTAACAGGTCACAAGTCACATGCATGATGCTTATGTCATCACAGCAATTGCAAACAAAGTAAAAATAATTATCACCATCTTTATGCACAGTATAATTTTCTACCAACAAATCCATATGATTGATATGCTTACATACATCTTGATGTGTTGCACATGACTATATTTTTATATACCATCCACACATTACCAAATACAATAGAGTTTATATTACAAAACTACAGTATTTAGTTAAACAGTCAAAGAATTTTGTATACTTAGTAGTTTCTCCCAGAAGCACTGACACTAAGAATGCAATATATAGTATCATTGGCAATTATCACATGAAGCGTGATAATTAATCTTATCTCCTGTCTTCATGACACAATTGCTTTCTCAAGCTATCAAGGTTTAACTTCCTTATACAGAACCAACAGTACAAGATTGTAAGCAACATTTCAGAAAGGAAACAAATGGCAGCATGACTATAGCCCCATCTATTGGGCTGGGTTGGAATATCCTTATGTTCTTAAGAGTTGTTGTCATGCTATTTTGCATTGGCCAAATTATATTTTCAATCATTGTTTGCAATAGCTCTGAATATATACTACTGCACTCTGTCATATAAAGAATCTGAAAAACCCTGAAACTAAACACAGTTTCCAAATTTGCAGCTGCATTGTTTTTGGAATGTATCTTCTATCTGCAGAAGGTGATTATTTATTGGATTTGATTCATATGTAATCATAAAGTGGCATCTCCTAGCTGCAGTTATAATGTTGTCATGTCAGTGCATGATGGATTGGGGACAGCCTGATGGTACCAAACATACAAATACTCTTTAAATCTTTCCTAGGCATTTGGTTATCTTGTTTTTTTCATCAAGACTTTGCGAAGGAAACATAGACTGCTTTCTATGAATAAGGTAAAGGTTCCCCTCGCACATATGTGCTAGTCATTCTCGACTCTAGGGGGTGGTACTCATCTCCATTTCAAAGCCAAAGAGCCAGCACTGTCTGAAGATGTCTCCATGGTCATGTGGCTGGCATGAATAAACACCAAAGGCGCACAGAACACTGTTACCTTCCTACCAAAGGGGATCCCTATTTTTCTACTTGCATTTTTTATATGCTTTCAAACTGCTAGGTTGGGAGAAGCTGGGACAAGTAACGGGAGCTCATTCTGTTACGCGGCACTAGGGATTTGAACCGTTGAACTGCTGACCTTTTGATTGACAAGTTCAGTGTCTTAGCCACTGAGCCACCGCGTCCCTGGTTTCTATGAATAAGTGGTTTTAAAGTCATATTTAGCAAAAAAAATGTGCAGCTACCGTAGTCAGTTGAAAAATTCTCCCATCAGAGTTAGATAAAGTCCTAGCTCGTTTAGCTAGACTAAATGATGTTGCTTGAAAGCATTTTAAATAGTATTTTCCTTAAATTAATGTTAGTAGTGATTGAGTTTCAGATATTTTGTCAACTTGGTAATCTAAACCACCCCCTTCATTTTCCAATGTCCTTCTATGAAAGTTTCTTCTTAAAAACTTAAAAATCAAAAAACAAATCGAGGAACAAAAATTGTTTGCAAAGATAGCATTACATTATTAAACTACATGCCTAAAATGTTGTCAGTAAATTTTCCACATGTTATTTGACTTATTTGAGAAAATGGTACATTTGAAAACACCAATGTTGAAACTATACTACTACAGCTTTTTCCAATAGGTCCTTGAAGAAGGCAGAATTTTCTTTAAGTTGATGTGCCTTTGCTGTTTTCCAGTTGGGAGAGAAGACAAATCCTACATAGCATCAGGCCAGAAAGTAGATTCTTTTTTCAGTACTTCCAAATAGATAAGAGTAACTTTAATGAAAATATGTTGGTATTTACTTACGGTAAGTCTATCCCTATGATATTTCCTAAATAAATAACTTCCTCAAGGCATTTAGAATACAGTGATTGGCACTGGAGTGTCCGATCCACTGAAGCTTTGAGAGACATACAGATATTCAGTTAATAATTGTAGTGAGTTTGTGTAAAATATAATAAATCATAACTCTGTTGTAGCAGACTGATTTAGTCATAGCTATCCTTAAGAGTTTTGTGTTGACTTGGGGAAACTGATGAAATATTAGTAGAGTCCGTGGATTAACTTGTTTCTAGCATGCAGTTGATTAAAAAGTGGTTGTTGATTGCACCAGAAAGACCTGAGATGACACCAGTTTGATATGCTGAACAAACTGATGATTGTTTTAGAAGTAACTGAATTCCACTAATAATTGGCTTTATTAAGATGTTTTACAAAATCTATCAAGTCAATCCTAGTAGGGAGATGTTGAAAGTCCAATAAGAGAAAAGGGCCATATTGTTTCATATTTAGTTCACTATGTTCACCAATAAAAAGTCTTCTTCAAATCATATTCATAATCTGGTGATTTCATGGACATATCTTTCATTGACATAACCTTCATTACAGTTCTATAGATAGCTTGTCTAATGTCTCTTTTGAGATGAAAGGCATAAAAGTCCATTCTTTAAATTAGCTCATAACAATGTAAATAATTAGCCTGAAAAGTTATTGTAGAGTTAAATCCAGAAAGCATCTGACAAAGAAAATACTTGAGTAAATTCGGAACAACAGCTTTCTTATCATGGAACTCAAATTATAGGCTTTTCTCTCTTGTGCCTTATATCAAAAATGTAGAAGACTTTGTCCATCAGGTATCATCAGGGGATGAATTCCATTTGATCAGAATGGGTGTACTGGGTGTTGTTGTCCAATCTATCAGTTAAGACAGTTGTAAAGTTCTTCAGATCCTAATTAATGAAGGACATTGAGCAATAAGAGGCAATCGTAGCCTTTCTCCGTTTTATCTATCAGTTGTTTTCTATTATTCATGTACAGTATTTAATTAGTCAAATATATGCAAAATGCTTCAGTGTTTTTCTGTAAGTATTACATACAAATATGCCTTTTTGCTTTGCTTGTTGCTTTGCAAATGATAATTGTCTGGCTCCAACAAATTCACTATTAAATTGTATTTGTAAGGCATCCCTTCTTTATTATCTATAAGCACTGGGCATGAAGTACACCATGGAAAACAAAACAAAACAGAACAGAGGAAGACCAAGAACCTGGGAAGAGCTAGCATCAGGGCTGACACATGAAGAACACATCAAGTTGCAATTCCAAGAAGAACTGTCTCATTTCCATATCTGTCAACTTAAGTAAGCAGCTTTCAGAATGTTATATTATTTATATTACAAAAGGAGGTTCCATCATGCATGGCTGGAATTGAAACAGCAATTACATATATAGCAATCATTGGTACAGTCCTTAATGATTTATTTCTCTGTCTCGCTGTACATGTAATATCAGGAAAAATACTTTCTGTGTATGTTAAAAAACAAAATATATTTTACCAATACAAACCAATTAGTAAGGACAATTCTTCCTATGTGTCCACACCATAAACCTCCCTCCAACCTATCTACATTGATATCAACATAAATGTATTTATGTTATATCCAGGGGAGACATGATAGCAGTGTTCCAGAATTTGAGGGGCTGCCACAGAGAGGAAGGGGGTCAAGCTTTTTTCCAAAGCACTTGAAGGCCGGACAAGGAATAATGGATGGAAATTGATCAAAGAGAGATTCAACCTGGAAATAAGGAGGAACTTTCTGACAGTGGAAAAAATCAACCAGTGGAACAGCTTGCCTTCAGAAGTTGTGGGAGCTTCATCACTTGAGACTTTCAATAAAAGATTGGACTGCCATTTGTCAGAAATGATGTAGGATCTCCTGCTTAGGCGGGGGGTTGGACTAGATGACCTGTAAGGTCCCTTCCAACTCTGTTAATTTGTATCATTTATTGTCACTGAAGATAATTAATATATCACTCTTCTCAGCAACAGGGCATGTGGACATCACTTGAGAAGACTTAGATCATCTACCTCCTCAGCCTCAGAATCCTTAATAATCTACCAAATCCTTGTATTCCTCTCTCTTTTCTCCTCCTGTAAAATGCAGGGTAGGGGGCAAGGGCTATCTGAGGCATTTTCATACACCACTTTTTGGCCGGATTCAAGCTTCATTTATCTGATTATTGTCTTGCTAACAGATCTTCCCTCTTTTCTTCAAGGCCACCTTTTGTACTCACTACAAACTATCATGCCCTGTGAGCAGCCTGCCAGTTTGTATATGTCACCTTGCAGTCCTGTCTTCGCAATAATACCTAATACCCAGTAGCCACATTCAAGGGGATTCTGAGATTTATTGCTCTGACATATCAAGAATTTGAAAAGAGCTAAACCACGTGATAATTCCACAACCTGTGGAAGTAGGAATTAAGAAAAACAATGTGCCTCACCCTGATATCAGGATTGTCATTCTTTACTTCTCTGCCTTTCTTACCTTTACAACAGTCTCCAATTGATCTTATTTTTCTATATTACATGTCAGATTTGCCAACATCATTGCTACAATTTTGTACGTATGTTAGAAGCCTTTAGTTATAATTTTTAATTGTTCACAAAAGAAACAAATAATTTCCATACGAAGGAGCAATACTGAAATTAATTTTAAATAAAAAAATACAAGTAAACATAAGGCTTTAGATCTTGCTTGATTTGTGATAATAAGGACAGAGTTGTCCAGAAAAAATAGAAGCTCCTACAAAATGTTTTGATTGTTAAGTCTTATTGTATATTGGCTGCCTTTGCTAATTATTAAGTATTCATTTAATTTTAATAGTGGTTTTAAAATGTTACATTGATAAAAGATTATTGCTATACACAGTATTATCTGACATTGCTTTGCTTTTTTTTCCAGTTTTATATAATTTTAAAATCTCTTTTCAACTTCTTTTCCCCCCTCTTTTTTCTTGGTTATGCTTTCAAATAAGTAAAATTAAAATAAAATAAAATATTATTTTAAATATACAAATAAACAAACATAATCTACGAAACAGCCCTAAAACATGAATGCCCCTCCAGAAATTAATAACTCATAATTCACTGAAGAAAGACCTTTGTGTATTTTTTCTGTATTAGTTACATTTCAAAGATTCAAAGGTGTGGGTGGGGAGGAGGGAATGATTCCGGTCTAGTTATAAGTCAAAGGCAAATGGATTCAAAGTTACACAATGTTATTTGTCAGCAAGGACAGTAGAAACAGGCTGACACATGATAAAACATCAGGCTTTGAGAGAAATGCAGACCATTATCTGGCACAGATAAAGCAGACCTTTTTTAAGAGCAGCAAACATTTGGGACAGTGCTTCTATTAGCCTTGCACCCATTTATTCCTTAGTGGATGAGTTAAACCTGTCCCACTCACGAAGAATTTAAAAATAAAAGTTGAGAGTATAGTGGGCTGGATAACCATGAACCCATGCTAAAGTGTTCAGAGTTAAGGTGCTCTGTATCATCAGATATGTTACATTCCATATCCAGCACGATAAAGAACAGAGTTAAGGCTTGTGATTGGCCATATTACAGAAACTGGCAGTTGAAAAAGTAAATGAAACTCAAATCAAGGTTAGCTTTATCATCCCAAAAGAGTTCTGGTTGGCAGGCAATTGAATGCTGGTTATTCATCTCAAGGTCAGAGAGACTGTTACACATCATTTCTGCTCATTTCCAATATTCTCAATATATGGAAGTGAAATTGCTAAAATGTACTGTCTGCAATACTCCCAGCAGCAGAAAAACCTCTGAATTTGCAAATAAAATCAAAGTACTGCACATTTACTAAATTTATAATATCAAAGTGGGTCCTTGCTTCACCTTGCAAATCTGCTTTAATAGGGTGATTTGAGCAATTCTTTTGTCAAAACAAACTATCCTTTCAGAGTTTTATCTTGCCATAATGGATATCTAAAACAAACTAAAGGCATTTTGATACTAACCCTAACCTTAAAATGGCTTCAATTACTTTGCAACAGAAATATCAAAATTATCTTATACAGAAAGCTCATCTGTCAAATACCGTTTTTTCCTATGTTTTACTTCATTCATACTAATCAAATGTGCTTATAAATAGCACGATGATACCATGTATGGTTTCTACACAGAATTTCTCCACATAGGTGAAAAGTTCACCTTCAATTTTTATAAAGGTAGAGAAAGAGATGTTTTTTTAAAGTAGTCATATAGAACTTTTTTAAAAACACATTATTTTACAGGAAGGAAGTAAGGAAGGAAGGTTTACCTTTCTGAGTGGACTCAATATACTCTCTGGAGATTGCATGTTGACAGTAGGTTCATCTCCTGGCTGAGACATAGATGGGATCACATTTCTGTCAAGAGGAAGTGCTGGTTTTTGACCTTCTGATTCAGCAGAATCTTCACCAATCTTTCATAAAGAAATAGTACATAAATATAATAGTTTATTCAGTCAATGACCAGCAAAATAAATAAATAATAAGCACATGGCAACAAGATCACTTACAGTATATAAATAAGATCATTTATATTATCCAAACAAATGGATACCTTTCAGGCTTCATATATATATATATATGTATATTCTGTGTTAACCTGCCTGCATTTGACTGCCTAGATATTACCAATTTAGATTTTTGTATCCATTTTGAGGTTCTTAAATATCCTTACCACAGCATTTCAGTGAACACATCACTTCTCAAATGAACTTCATAATTCTTTCAAAATTTCTGAGGTCGCTTTTGACCGCATATAAGAGACATTTATGAGGTTATGGAAACCTGGGAGACCACCAGTTGCTGGGTATCAGCAGAGTGGTAAAAATAGTCCCCAGATCTTATTTTTCTCAGTCATTTAGTTTGAATTTTTGTTGTTGTTACTTTTGTTTGTTCAACTTTATTATTTAAATACAATATTATTTGAATTAAAACATGGTAAATCACATTGATTGCCTTTCAGCTGAAATTATATTAATAACTTTTATAAATAAAATGATAGTGCTATCTTAAAATAATATTTCATTATTATTCATCACAGCATTTTCATTCCACTGGTATTTTAAACCTATAATGTTATCTATTATGAAGAGGGAAATGTTTCTTTTATGGAATATTCTCACATCATTTCCCCAGGTAATGAACCGGAGCATAAATTTTCCTCAAAACTGTTATTTGCTCTGGGAAAAATACCAGATTTCCTCCCAGAAAAGGAAGATGAGGTTTTGGGAAGATGAGTTTTATCCTAATTTTTTTATATGTAAAAAAAGAAAAGATAAAAGATTTCTCCTACCAGACATGTCTGACTCTAGAGGGCAGTGCTCATCCCTAATTCACAGCTGACGATTATTGGTACATCGGTGTATGAATTATGTATGGGTGTAGAATTATGTAGTATGTATCGACCTCTGTGTTTGTGTGTGTATAGCATATGTATACTGTATATGTGTTACATATGTGTACATCTTTGAGAGCAGGCAACAGAAATTCATTTTTAATATATGCCCACAGTAGAAAATGACAATAAAGGTTATTTATCTATCTATCTAAGAGTCAGAATTGTCCAAAGACATATGTGGTCATGTGGCTGGCATGACCATATGCTGAAGCCGCATGGAACGCTGTTACCTAGAAGGGGTAGCTATTTATCTACTTGCATTTGCTTGTTTTTGAAATGCTAGGTGGGCAAGAGTTGGGGCAGGAATGGGAGCTCACTCCGTCACAAGCTACTTAGGTCTCGAATTGCCAACTTCCGATTCACAAGCCCAGTGAATGGGTCCGTCCCCTTACAGCATGGAAATATATAGAGAAAATTCACTCCTAAATATAGACTGGGCACTTGTCAGTGGATTCTATTTAAACAATGTTTGGTACAACTTTAATGCTAGTTGACCCTTAGAGTGACATGTCCAGCCTCATTCTTTTCTTGACCTGTCAGATACCATGTTCTGCCCCACCATGCACAAACTGTTGATTTGTTAAGTATGCTCCTTTAGGGTTGTACTGGTCTAAGAGCCTGGCAAATCTAGGCATCCTACAATCACATCAAAGCAAAAACAGGATAGTTTAATGGGGTTCTGAGTAACATGACAATATTAATCCATCATCCTTTCCTTTATGTTATCCTTGATTTGCACTCCCTCTTTCTTATCTGGTAAGCATACTCTGTTCTGAGAAGTCCCCAAACATTTAAAAGCAAAACCAAACATTAAAACATTAAAAAAACCAGGTTAAATAAACATTACAATTATCTAACAATTATTCACCTGGAGAAAAAAAAAATCTTTGCAGATTTCCCTTAAAAAAATGAGAGAATGGGAGCCAAACACAACCCATAGGAAAGTATTCTGTAAATTTATTTTTTTGACATAAATTTCAATAAAAAGCTTAATATTTCAAGCCTAGCTTAAAGATCAATTACCTGATAAACATATCTGTTTGGATTTATTTAAAATAAAGTTAAGAGTGGTAAGATAGATGGCCAGTAAATTTTACAAATAAACAAATAAATAAGGTTAAATAAGCAGTTATTTCTTAATCTGGGCTAATTGTCTTTTACTCAATCTTTCACTAGCCCTGTTTCAGATTGAATATTCATTAACATTAACAAAGATGCCACCAAATGTGAAAATAAGAAGAAAATAAATCTAGTCAGCTCACTTGCTGCACTTCTTCTTGGTTTTGCTGCTGAACCGTGGTTGGCTGCCTGACAATGTAGTTTATCTGGCCAACAATGGTTTGCTGAACATGCTGAGGCTGCTTGGCCTGATTGAGCTGCAGGCTTGGTTGCTGAGCCTGAAGGAGAAGCTCCAAATCTTTCTTCATTTCCTCCAGTTCAAACTGGTGGTGCATGATGTCCAAGCTCTGTTGTACCACCTGTTCATGAGACTTCTCATTTGGGCCTGTGGCAGGCGACTGTTGAGGTGAGAGTGAGGGTGGGGGTGGCAATGGTTGTTCCTGTTGTGGTGGCTGTGGTTGTGGTTGTGGTTGTGGTGGCGGCGGCTGTGGCTGTTGCTGCAAATTATTCAGCTTTAGCTTCTGGAGGGGACTGACCTGAACCTGCACTGTTGGACTGTGCAGAGAAGACTGTGCAGGAAGTTGCTGGGAGTGACTACTTTGGCTTTGGTGGCCATCCTGCGACGAAAGGGAATAAATAGGTGGAAGGGCATGGTGCATTGGCTGCTCATGGGAGTTTTTGCCCAACCTGATAGTTAGGCTATCAGGCTCTTGATGAGATTTCTGCTCAGCACATGGCTGCATGCTTTTCAGCACTCGTGGGGCACATCTCTGCTCCCTCTCATGTTGCTGCAAGCTATACTGCAAAGGGAAATGCTGTGGGTGGTGTTGCTGCATTTCAGAAGGCTGGCGGAAAGACTGAGGATGGCTCACAGTTTGATGAGAAAGCTGCCCTTTGTTCATATGTGGGATATTAAGGCAATGGGCACAGCACATGGGTGCCAGGCAATGGACAGGAGGCTGAAATTGGTGGGGCTGGTTATTGAGTGGGTCGTGTTGTGGCACTGGAGAATGATGGCCATGATGGTGATACAGAGATGGCTGTATTCCTTGTATACTTGCATAGGTTGGTACATCTGAATGGTGGCTTGGCCCCCCTTCCATTGACAAGTGACCTAAAAAGAACAAACCAGAAATAATGGAGGACAGCATCCATAGTCCCCATTTTAAGACTCTTTATCCAGAATAGGATGTCTATGGAGATTCTCAGTCATCCAGGTCATGGTTGTCCCAAAGGTGCTTTTTCAAGAGGCAGTTGGACTTTCTGGTTTTTCTTTGAAGAAGTTTTACTTCTCATCCAAGAAGCTTCTTCAGCTCCGACAGAACTGGAAAAGCTTCTTGAATGAGAAGCAAAATGTCTTCAAAGAAAAAACAAGAAAGTCCAGTTGCCTGTTGAAAAAGTCCCTTTGGGACATCCAGAACAGGACAATTTCATGTTTAGAAGGTATAGTGAAGATACCAATCTAAAAGCTTTCCATCCTGGAATTATACAATAAGTATAAGAACAGTAGGAAAGCAACACTGATCAACTAATTCTGAAAGACAGTTGTACTCTAAAAACATAGTACTGAATGAAAATAATTGTTTGATCCAATCTATCAGTATTTTTTTATAAGTAATATGAGACTAATATATGACTAAAATTGTTGGTATTTTACCACAATGCTAAGCATCAGGAATCAAAAAAGGATATCCTAAAACACATGTCTAAAGTGTGCCCTTTTATAATTGTGGTCATTGTTGATTGTCTACCCAAAAAAATACTAGACTGAGCATTGAATATCAATCCATGGAAGTCCTTAATAATCAAAACAATAATGTAGTCATCCCAGTGTTTATCAGCACACTGGGTGCCTCTGCGCATCAACAAAATGTCATCAAAACAGGATATCATATTCCCAGGTTCAGGAGCCTTTCAAAACCCTGAAGACACCAATTTTAGGAAAACTGTCAGCAATCCTGTTATGCCATCTAACCTGAAAATATAATATTTTACTTTCTCCATTTATCTGTTAAACAGGAGACTGGATCACTAAGATAATCAGAGATATTTTATTTTCAATACGGCAATAAAAAGGAAAGTACTAAAGAATCCCTTGCCTCTGCCAGTTATCTAAAACCCTCCAGTGACCCCAGAGAACTGCTTGAAAAAGCTCTTTTATTGGGAAATACCCAGCCTGCAGTTTCTTACAATGGGCTCTCCTAGATTCTGATTGTGTTCTGTTCTGTCACATTATAAAACTTTTTTGGAACTGTAAGAAACAATTCCGGGCTGGCTTCCTCATTCCCTAGGCCACACAAGCATTAGGACAATATCACTTACTGTATATAGAGATAAAGAACCACTCTGTCTCACTCCTCTCTCACACACACAGATGCATACATTGTTTCAAAAAATTGTAGAGTTATACAATATACTTTTTACCTAAATTGGATAGTTGTTTAGTCCAAAAAGACGGGTCCCATGTGAATCTGATCTTCCAAGGACAACCCACATCTGCATTACAGTTGGTTTCTAGCAAACGCTGAATCTGAAAAACAATCTAGTAACAAACCAGACAATTATAGTTTGATGCAATAAATATATAATTAGCTCTTTATAACTTAGGTCTTGAAATGAGCACCTAATCCTATATTTCCATTATTGTTCCCATTCACTATGGGCTTGCTTACATATTCAAGTGGAGATTCCTAAGCTATTATGAACTGAAAAGAAAAAAATGAATAGAATTCCACTTACCATATAATAAATTATCTTGCATTTAGATAAGAGAGACTTACAGTAACTCAATTTTATCAGCATTAGGAATTTTGGAGTAACAAAGGTTGGCCACCATAGTAATCAAATGAGGATAAAACCAACGTGGCTCACATGAAAAGCCATTGCAGAATAATGTTTATTATACAGGTAGTCCTCAACCTATGACCACAATTGACCCCAAAATTTCTGTTGTTAAGTAAGACATTTGTTAAGTGATTTTACAACTTTCTTGCCACATTTGTTAAGTAAATCATTGCAGTTGTTAGGTTAGTAACCTGATTGGTAAGTGAATCTGGCTTCCCCATTGACATTTCTTGTCAGAAAGTCACAAAAGGGGATCACACGACTTTGGGACACAGCAACAGATGCTGCAAAGGTCATAATTGTGAAAAACAGTCATAAGTCACATTTTCAGTGCCTTTGAAACTTTGAACGATCACTAAACAAACTCTCGTAAGTCAAGGACTACATGTGTTTTTTCTTAGACACTTAACAACTATTTACTTCTGTTGGGAAGACTATTTTTTATTTGCTTAAAAAAGCCTTTAAAACGTTTTATTCAAAGGAACAAAGCACTTTTGACCTACCTTCTTATTGTCTACTTATTTTCTTTCTTTCTTCATAATCTTTCACTGATCATTTAAGAAAGATCAATCTGAGTAATTCTCATAGCAAACCCTCTGTTCATTTAAAAGGTCCAACTACACTTTAGACAAGAAGCCCATCTAAAGTATCTCGGGATGAGCATTTACCCTTACCAGTTCTTTACTGAAGAGGAATGGAACGGTGCTTTTACTGCATACTGCCCAGCTAAGAAAGTTTTGCACGTGTTCAAATTGCCTGTTTAACATCATGATTCCCTGAAGCTGTTGTTCCATTTTTTGCTTCCTTTCACTGGTGATTCGCTGTCAACAATCAGAAACAAAGGAGCAAACAGTTACTTTAAAATATAGTTTGCTTTGTAACAAATAACATTATATTCAAAATGAGATATAAAAATCCACAAATTGGATCAGGAGTAAAGAACCTTTGCTAAGTCAATAGGCACAAATAAAATGGTTCAAGTCTACACTCGGCACTCTCAGAAAATGGCTGCCACAGAAGAGTGATTTTTCACATAACATTTAGGCATGGCCCAGTAAGCACAGCTACTCACAAAGTATTCATTCCCAGAAAAATTAACTGTTTTTGCAGCTCTCTATCATCTCAAGAATGTTACGACTGTAGTACTTTTGCCTCTTTTTCTGTGTAGATGAGCAAGCACCCAACAGAACAGCCAATTTTTTGTTTTTATTTTTAAAGGTGGCCTGTAAGACTTGGATGGGACCTGGAGCATTTTTTGTAAATATAATTATCAATAGAGGCTAAAGTTTTAAAGCAGCATTTCTCAGCACATACACACCCAAATCTCTCAAGGTCATTCTCACAGATTATTATAACTAGTGAGTTTATCAATCAGTGCTGAGATAAATTGGCATCTCCTGCCTCTTTATCTTCTTAGCTTCAAGAATCATCTTATTTACCTCCAACTGTTCAAGGAGAACATTCGTCCGCTTATTTATTTCACTGATCAGGACCATTTTGGCCATTTTGATCTGATTTTCTATTTTCCTTTGCAAGTGTTTTGCTTCAAATAATCTGTAGAGAGAGATTAACAATTTCAATAACTATAATTATGTTTCTAAATGTTTGGAAGAAATCATATTTATGGAGGTTAAAAATGTGATTATCTGGGTTATCTATGGTAGAAACGTGTGCAGAATGAAATTGTACATGGATTTAGGGCCTGAAACTTTCAAATTACAGGATGCACTGATCCACCTAATATTTACTTTTTAGCATTTGTACACAGATAACAATTTAAATGATATACTTAATGGGCTTATCATTTTTTCCTCAAAAGTGGAGAATAGTTTTGCCAATATTAACCACTACATTTTTTAAATGTATTTGCCAGGACTTTTGAACAACTATTAATTGTATAACATTCAATATTTACTTGTCACACATAAGTGTTTCAATTTTATTTTAAGGGTATTTTGGTATCTATTTTCACATCTTGAATAAAACCAACCTAATGTTCCAGCACTTTTTTCTCTGAAGTGACATCGCACAATATAACTTTATACCCATAGAACTTGGCTTCATACTTTTTATGAATATTTATGAATATAAAAATCTATTTTAACTTCCAGAAATATTTCAGAAGCTAAATAAATAAATAAACAGGTTATTTAAATGATGCTACCATATAGGCTATATATACTGACAGTTTCCTAACCTGTACTAGGTTACTTACTGTCAGTAAGTCATAGTCCATACCAAAGCTACACCTCTGTAAACATAGAAAAATGTTTAAGAAATCAGATTAAAGAAGAAACCTTAAAAATGTGGAATGCTCAAGGTTGATATGAGGATTCTCTCATACCTGAAGATTATTAGTTAGTGCACCACAGCTATGGTGCTTTAAACAACAGCATGACTGTATGATGTCAATGTCAAACAGTGAAAGACGCTATGAATTTGAATGAATGGAGAATTTATAGAGTTGCAGAGGCACCAAATCATTCTCTAGGTAGCCCCAGGAATTAACTCTTAGAATTACAAATCCATTTGTCAATGAAAAAAGCCATTACAGAATTCATCTTCTTAAAAGAGGGATCTTTTCAGTTACCTGTCTTCAATATGTTTAGCAGAGACTTGCATTACATTTTTTTTCTCTTCTACTTTGCAGGTTATGTTTTCCAGGATAACCCTCTGATTTTGCAATGCTTCTTGAAGATGCCTGAATCTAAGGGAAAAAAAGAAAAGTCTTGGAAGTTTTACCTGGCTTCAAAAGGCCAATCAGATAGTTTTCCTAACAGCTTGCCAACCCCTCCTCTTAAGCTCGATCCTTTCAAAATTCATTTCTATTCTCCCTTCATAGGAATTAAACAGTAATTCTGTATTCTTCAACAACAACCTGCATAGCAGAGATGGGCAGCATATATCCCTTGGCCTAATTTTAGGCATGTGTGGGAAGCCTAAAGCCAGAGAAACTGGGAAAGAATACAATAGCATTTAGATTTATATACCACTTCACAGTGTTTTACAGCCCTCTCTCAGCAGTTTACAGAGTCAGCATATTATCCCCAACAATTTTACCAACCTTGGAAGGATGGAAGGATGAGTCAACCTTGAGCTGGTCAGAATCAAACTCCTGATAGTGAGCAGTGAGTTAGCCTGCAATATTGCATTCTAACTCGTGATTACCGTATTTTTTGGAGTATAAGATGTACCTTTACCCCCCCCCCTCTAAAAGAGGGTGGAAATGTTAGTGCATCTTATACACCGAATACAGCCATTTTGGACTCCTGAAGTCCTGCCCCTGCATCCCATTTTTGTGAAAAATGGGCCCGTTTTTCTCAAAAATGGGGTGTGCAGAGGGTTTGGGAGGCTTGCA
>JANHFT010008024.1:504024-522460 GCA_032467955.1 Pseudoxenodon macrops | reverse complement strand
GAGGGGGAGAGAGAGAGGGAGAGGGAGAGAGAGGGGGAAGGGGGAGAGAGAGAGAGAGAGAGAGATGTCAAAAGGATTTTGTGGTGTTTTTAAACAACCAGTTTTCTGTCCTAATGACTGGCTGGGTAGGCGTGGCTAGCAGGCCGTGTGACTGGTGCAAGTGAGTGGTGTTGATTTGGCTACGCCCAGCCAGGTTTTGTGGCTCCCAATGTTTTCTTTTCTGTGGGAAATGAGTCCAAATGGCTCTTTGAGTGTTTAAGGTTGCAGACCCCTGGTCTAGTGTTAATTCTTTCCAAGCTGCCAAAGTAGTGAGACAGGCCAGACATATTGTATGATCTTTATGACCATACTAAAATGCTTCAACTACAGAAGTTTGTAAAATGCTTTAATGCATTTTATATGGTGAACTTTTACTGTGCGATGTTAAAGCAGGGTAGATATGCAAATGAACAGTTATCTTTGTTATTTCAAGTTCCCTTGGGATAACAAAATCTCAGCTTGGTTTAAATCTTTCCTGTTAAATCAATACTATATTGAAGATGATGATATCAAATGTTGAGGCTGAGTAGGTTGGCTAATGATAGCTCCCGAAAGATTTTTCATATGGAAAGAGAATATTATAAAATTTGATCTATCACTTGTATGTTGTTCTCAAAATCTATAAGGTCTCTAAGATTCGACTCTAACTTGATGGCACATATTTTTTTAAAGTATAGAATTATCAGAGTATAGTTTCAGATGTTAATGTCATTTATATTTTCTTATTAAATGCTCTGTAAATCGTTCAAATAGTAACTCATTTACTATTCTTATGATTAATTATATTTGTGTCAATGACTCTAGTATTTTAATGTTTCCAATTACTCAATATTGATGGGGGGGGCTTTTATGCATATTCTTCTAAATTGCTGCATCTCTTGCTCTTAAAGAAAATGATACCTGCACAATAATAGCTGAATTACACATAACATGAACTTGTTTTTAAAATGTCTTTCTTTCAAATATGCACTGCTACCATCATATTTGTTCCATGCTCTTCTAGAGAAAGTTCAGGGAAACTCACATGGGAATATTTCTTTCACAACAACAAGAAAAATGAGTAAGTGATGAAGTGATGAAAGTAGGAAAGAAGGTTTTAGTTGAATGAGCAGAGAGGCAAACCTAAGATTTCCTAGTTCAGATATATCACACTATTCATTAAAGAAATGATAAGAGATAGATAAATTTTGCTCTTACATAGTATCTAATTTTTATCAGAAAATATATGGAAGTAAATAAAGATGAAACAGTTAACTGAAATGTATAATCCAAATTTTGCCAAGGCATTAAAATTTAAAATTAATAAATTTCCTACGACAGTGATATCTTACTTTTTCAAAATGTATTTTCAATATTATATAAGGTTTTTCATAGTAGCATTACTTTAGTAGGGTGTCCTTGTCACCTAACAAATGTAAATAAGAAAAAAAGGAAATATGAGGGCAATTATGTTGTGTTACTGACCTGCTCACATTATATGGACAATATCATTTTTGCACATCATCTATTTATTCAATTTATATTATTCTTTCTAGTCAAAATGAGCATTTAAAACAAATTTATCTGATAGCCTTATTTTTTTATTTCATAACTTAATTTTTTTAATTTCGTAACTGTTTTGTGTGAGTAAACACAGATTTCACCAAATTGTAAAAATGCAGCAGGAATATCTTATGGAAGATTCTGTAAACTATACAAAGATAGCAATCAAAATAGCAAATTGAAATTATTTTATGGCTACCATACTTTTGTGTACAAGTTAATTGGCTTTTTCATTGTTTTTGCTTCCTATTATTCTTACAGCATCAGTGATGACAATTTAGAAATTTATTTAAAATAAAAAGCATCAACTAAATCAATCCTTTTGTATTTAAAAAGGTTTAGTACAAATCTAGAAGCCTGGGAGAATTTTTTAAAGAGTGAAATGATTGACATCTTCAATTATTGTTCTAAATCAAATTTCAGGATAGAGATAAAAAGTAAGTAATGAACTGCTAGATAAAACCCTCCCACTCTTCTCTTTCCTGAACCTGGGCTACCTCAAACATTTTTCCAGTCAGGTTATACACTGTTCTTTCCCAGTGTGGTTTCTTTAAAACATTCAGGAACTGTATAGCAGTGATCATTTATCAGATCAAAGATACACAGCAAATAGCAAGCACTCTGCTTATTACATTTGGATTCTATTCTTGGGTAGACATCTAGAATTTGTTCACCTTGATAGGAAATAGCTGGGAAAATAAGGCTCTGAAGAAACACATACCACCACCACCCCGCTGATTTGACTAATTTATTTATATGGCCACCCACTTGTTAAGCAAAAGTAGAAGATTGGAGATACAACTGCCATGACTCCTATTTTACAAAGGGCAATTACATTACATTAAAGAGGCATCAATCCATCAGCTGAAAGTATTCTCTAAGTCAGTAGCTCCCAACCTTTTGGCCACCATTAACTGGTTCCGTGGAGAGAGGTTTTTCTACGGACTGGAGGGGGCGTGGTTTCATGTGCTGCCTGCATCCCACGGATAGGATTTTGCTTGTTTGCGCAGCTCAGTTTCTGACATTCCATGGCCCAGTGCCGGTCCACGGACTTAGGATTTAACTATTTAGACTTATAGTTTGCCTAATTGGTACTGTTTCCACTATTCTATGTCCAGCATCTTAACTGAGCATAATAGTTATGTTAAACTTAGACTGGGAAAATCCAAATACAAGTCTCCTCTCAAGCCACAGAGTGGCATAAAGCTGTCCCTTCTGTGATTTTGAACAAAAATTTCCCAGGCTGAGCATTCTTCCCCGTGTGAATCTGGGAAGACCGAAACAATACAACATGTTTTGTTAGACTGCACGTTTTTAACATATCTCTGTAATAGTTTGCCCTAGCCATGCCAGGACAAAGAAGAATTTATGTCAAGCTGCTTCATTCTGATATAAAATATTAACTGCATAAAGCAAAACATTCATTAGGTTAATGCAAACATAATCAAGATGTATATTATTAATGCATCTGTGCTGTTTTTAAAAAAATGCTGATTTATTATCATAAATTAATAGTGATTATTCATGGAGCTCACAGTGACTTTGGGCCAGTCATTTTGTCAAAGATCTATTTACAAGCTTGTTATTATGAGGGACCTCAGTGTGTGTTGACTAACACTCTTGAGAGGAAAAACAGGATAGATAAGCAATAAATGAATACATATTTAAATTATTTAAATACATATTTAAATTAAATTATAAATGTGCATAGTGTATTTAAGTTAGCATATGAAAATGTTATGCAAATGAATGTCATATCTTTACTTCTTTTTGCTGATGTATTTCCATGGGGGGACAATGCAAAGATACAGAGGAAAATCTTAGCAGAGGAAAATTCAGCACCTCCTTCCCCTCTGCTATTCTGCTCAAAACAATCTCTTTCTGGTGACTTCTTTTATTAAATCACGTGGCTATTATAAACACATAAAGTCAATATACAATGTGTTATTAAACCATTATTATACATTCAAGCAGGCACAGCATATGAAAATCAGAATAACTAGGAAAATTTGCTAGACTTCATTGGAGAAAAGACCTAGCAAATATGTTGTGTTATTTTACACATTCAGTTTTATCAGCTGTTCCAATGTTTGCTTCCTTTTTAAACTATTTTCTTGTTTAAACTATTTAAGCTTCCTTTTTAAACTAAAATAATTTAAGCACGATTATTTTTCTTGACAGCTGGCAGCTCTACAGTACGATTCATTGGTGCTGACAGCTGGAGTTGTGATGCAGAATAGAACTGCATAATGCCCTTGTGGGGACTTGTATTTTAATAGGACAAATTAAAAAGCAGTCTGTGGAAATATGCTCTAATTTGCACTCGTCTCTGCTTAACAACTGTGTCTGAAAATGGTGTCCCTGGAATTGCTATGTGTCAAAATTAGGTTAGTGTGTATTTCACCAATGGGCAGATCTTTGAAAGCTTGTACTATACAAAGGTGATACAAGGAAAAAAGCCCTCATCCAAAAATATATGTGACAAGTTCGGTACAAATACAGAGATAGTTTAAACAAATAAACATCTGAATTAGTCTATAGGTCCCAATCAACAAAGCTTCTGGACAAGGGACAAGTTAGGTAATTACGACCTTCAGGCCTTTTAGATAAGAGAAGGAGCAACAGCAATAGCAGAAGCCCTCCAAATATAACTGCTAATATAGCAGATATAACACAGCAGTCAAGACATATGCAGTTACTGCATTAACCAGCTACATACACACACACACACACACACACACACACACACACGGACGCACAGAGACACACAGACACTCCAACTTTTACCTTTTGATCATGATAAATATTATCCCATCTAGTTTTTGGTTGTTATATTGCTGTCTACAGAGAGAGAACAATTGCCCTTCAGTTATTCAAAGTCAGAGCATCACCCACTTGCATTACTTGGTAATTTTAAATCTGAGCACCGAAGAGATGCGCCAATCTCCTCCCCCTCCACGTGCCTGATGGCCGTTACCTTTTAAATCTACATATTATTTAATCATCAATGCCTTTCCTATCCGAAGTTCATCAGCATACCTCTAAGCAAGTGTTGGGAAAATAACCAGGCAATAAATCGTAACTGACAAGAGAGCTCTTCTGATCAGTACCGTTAAGTGCTTATCCCAAGCTCTGCACCATATTATTTCTTCAGGGGGGGAAAATACTTCTCATGTTTGCTTACCTGTTCTCTTTCTAAAGCAGTCAGTTAAGAGTCTCTTGACTGAGGAAATGGGTTGTTACTAAGCAGACAAGCATGCCCAGCGTAATCCCTGGAAACAGCTTTGACTGTTCAGCATCAGGCTTGGTGCTGCGAGAAAAGGGTTAGACCTTCATGTGCAGCATCTGAAGATTCACCCATCTTTTCTTTTCTTTTTTTCTTTTTCTCTCTGTTAATGCCCGCTTCAAAAACTAAGCAACATGGATAGGTGCAGAGATCACTAAACAGGTGTTGCTTTTCTTCTCTTACATTTAGGCGTCCTCCGAATTATTTTCCCTGTTTGCTGGAAGAAAATACAATTCCACAGTCAGGTAAGAAGTTCAGCAAGCTCTCTTTTATCAAGTAGATTCCCCCCACCCCACCCAAAGAACATATTTTACAATAAATGCTGACAAAGGGAGAGCATAATGCAGCAACCTAAATTACAAACAATTGTTTACAGTCAGATATTTCATTCAGTTTCCTACCCATCAAAGTGGCTGAATTTCACACCCAAGACCATATCTCTTTCCAGCACCTGTATCTTAGAGAGACTTCTTTTAAATATACCAGTATTATACCTCTGTTGGTAGAGGAAGAGTATTCAGCTTTGCCCTAGAGATTTACTGTTTGTACGTATGAAGAATGATGCAATCAGCAAATCTAAATAGCAATCCAAGATGAAATTAGACAACTCAAACCACAGTATTTAAAAAGCAAGAGGAAATTCAGTTTTTGTATTATTACATGGTCCAAACTAACACATCTTGCTTCTTACAAAAAACTGCCTTTAGTCTTTGAAAAATATTTTGATTTCTCCATAAGAATTAATGTTACTTAATGTATTCCATAGGGCTATGATTAAATTTATCAACTATTAAGTTGTTGGTTTGAATCCATAGCCTTCTATTTATGGCATGACAATGCTGTAAAAATAATCACAGTGTCACGGGTAATTCAGAATGAACTAACAAAAATCCTTAGACCATTAACTCATATAATGCTTATTTTGGAGTTTCCCACATCTTCAGAATGCAGAAGTAAATCAGTTAATGAAAATAATCTTTAAATGTCAACCTGTGCCACATCTGGATAAACCAAGGAATGACAAAAATAACTAGAAAAGGCTAAAATGTGTTTCCATAGTAAACCAATAACATACTATAAAATCCATAGTGATTTATTTTAGCTAAAAAAAAAAGTCAGAAATTTGTCCATACGGTCATTAAAGATCAGTCCCACTTTGATGCATCTAACATTATAAACATAATACACTATTTTCAACTGACAAATATAATAGAACAACATGCAACAGTATAAAACTCCAAAAACCAAATTTGGCTTGAAATATGTTTTGAAAAATAAACATTCCCCTACTTTACCTCATCTGTGGGTATTTGCAGGGGAAGAAATAGGTGCATGATGCAATTTATGTAATTCACATCATTTGCACGATGATGTCATGATGCCTATGATATGATTACTTCATTACTTTTCACACTATTGTCTGGAAAGGAAGGGTGGCTTGCAATACAATTACTTCAATGCACTCTAAATGGAGCTTCCCTTGAAAAGCATTTAGAATGTCAACTGGTGCAGAATGCAGCTATATAGGTAATAAATTATGTTGCATACTAAGCCCATGTAACACCACTATTTCATGAGTTGCACTGGCTGCCAGTGTGCTTCTGGGTGTAATTCAAAGTGCTAGTTGCCACCTTTAAAACCCATCATGGCTTGGGACCGGGTGCTTTTTACCTTGTCATGCTCCAGCTTCCATCAGCAAATGAACATTAGCCACCAGGACAGAGGGGGTGCTCCTTTTCTGTCTCTGGAGATCAGGATGGCTCTAACCCTGCTGGCCTTTTGTAAGGCCATAAATACCTGGTTAAGTGCCTGGGCCTGGGGCCCCAAGTGTGTGAAAAGTCCGATTGTAATATTCTCCTCAGCCACTGTGCACATTTAAGATTTTGTATTATAATGGCAATTTGTTTTTAATTTATTTTATGGTTGTTCACCACCCAAAGTTACTTGCCATACAAGAGTAAATAAATAAATGCATAAATAGTTTCCAAAAAGAATTCTTAGACTTGCTTTATTGTTGCTTTATATTCCCAGATATAATACAGGACTGATTCACTGGGATTTATTCTCCAGTGAAATCATATGGATTATATTGTAAAATGATTTACAGATATAATCCTCTCCACTATTGTTTCAGAGAGTAAGCTGCATTGACCTTAAAGAGCATCATTTCTAGGTAAAAAAAATATTTATCTGTTTATTTGCTTCTTTATTGATTAATTTTATATGCCACCATCTCAAGATTCAAGGCAACTCTGGGGACCTACAATGTAATGTAAACATGCAACAGGTTGGACTATCTTAGCTTGTACATATGCCCTGTCAGCTTCAGAATAGATGTTTTACTGACATACCAAGCTTCAGATGTACACCACTATTCTTAGAATTCTTAGAATTGAACAGTATTTCAACAAATTCCTATTACTGGGCAATCAACCCTACATTAATACAAGTACTAACAGCTTCAAAATTATATAAATGATCGAACCAGATTGTTAATTTAGATAGTACCTTCATGGCACATTTAATGTGAGAAACACAACACCAAGGAAACAGATTCCCCCGGGTTCTTAATTATCTCCTGGATTAAGAATCTAAGAAACAGCCTATTACAACCCATAATAGAACTGGCCTCCTGTTTTCCGCAGTGGCCAATCATATGGCTTGCCAATGGGAAGCCTAAAACAGTATATAAAGGCAACAGCTGACTTTCCCTATTACTGTCCCCTAGCATGGGGCAGCAGATCATGCCTTTTACATCTGAGAATCTAGGTCTAGCATGATTTGCAGACTTCAACAACAAACAGAACTTCCATAAGAGTAAAATTATGCAATACATAATGCCACAAAATATTAAATACACATATTTCTTTCAGAGCTTCTATATTTTCCACTATCACCATCTTTCCCAATTTTATAATTGTGCACCGAAGCATAAAAACAATATCCAGTTTCTATTCATTTATATTAAGTTTGCTGGTGTGTTTTACTGTTAACAAAATAGCAGTCTACTTTAGGCTTTTTCTAAGACAGTAAACTAGTTATATATTAATGTTTCAATATTTGAGAATATGAGAGGCAATTTGGCATAGTGATTAAGAACACCAGGCCAGATATCAGGAGACTAAATTCAAGTCTTACCTTAGGCATACAGTCAGCAGCTGACCTTGGGCTAGTCAGTTTCTCTCATTCTAGGAAACAGACTATGGAAAACCACTTTTGAAAAATCTTGCCAAAAAACTGCAGAGATTTCTCCAGGCAGTTTATGAGAATTTGACACAACTGAATGGAAAGGAGGGGAAATGACAAAATAATCTATCTGTGCAAATTGTTTTGTGATCTGACCTATAGCAGATCAAACTGAACTTGAACTATTTCAGATGAAGTTATTAGTTCTGACCATTTTTCTGTCTTTTTTAAATCAGCAAATAATGTATTTTTTCAGTTATGATAGACTGACTGCAATAGCCTCCTGCTAGGAAATAGTGAAGAAAAGGCTGTATTCTAGAATCAAGACATTTATCTGGACAATCTATTATTTTATTTCATTTATACAGTGTAACCAGGGTCACACACTGATCTATGCCAGGCACAAATAAGTCACATTACAGCCACACAGGAACACAGTATTTAACTTCTAGCAGCTTGAGAATTGTATCTGATTTTGCACAGCATGTTATGACCATACTCCTCATCTGGATGTGTTTGTGGCCCTTGGGAAGGAGGTCCAGAAGTTTTTAAGCCCATAGAATACTTAACCATTTGACCCTTTAACCCACTCCCATGAATCAAAGGGGGAAGGTGTATATGTGATCATGAGGGTACTTTGCTCAAGAGGAAGATCTGGGAGTCATAAAAGATATGCTGTCCAGTTCCCATGTTTCTGCATTCCTGGCTTAGTATGTCATGTAAATCCAGTCAAATGTGCAATAATTCAGCAAATCATAATTAAGCTATTTTAGCAGCACAATGTCTGAAGTCTGCCACCGAAAACAAAATGAATGGACCCATATTGTCTGGAAAAGTATCCTTCCAAAACATAAGCCAGTGTGAATGGTCCAGTAAAATTATATGCATCACCTGGGTTTTCAATTTTTACTAACAAACTCAATACTACCCATTCATACAATGATATGGAGATATTGGGGTTTAACTTACTTCAGTCTGACTGATTCAACCTCTCCAATGCCTAGCTATTTCATCTTCTGGCTAACCCTACTTCTTCTAAGCAAATTTTAAGATAATAAATCTCCAAGAGCTCTACTTAAATGCTTAGAAAACTTGGTATTATTCACATGTTCTCAGAGGCCCAATTATGGGAACTGGCAGCACAGTTTTAAAGACAAAATAGGTATTGTATGTCTTTTTATTTACCTGGCCACCTCAGTTGTTCAACTTGCCTTCTGAGTGAGGAGCAAAAGAAGGACCAAGTGGGCCTCACCCTGGCCGGCAAACGTTTACCCTTATGCAAACTGCTTGCAACATTTTATTTTCCTGCCCGTCCTTCTTGGCGTGATTAATAAAGTGATGCTTTCATCTACACCTCAGGGTGAATGTTTAATTAAAACTAGGGGGTATTCATTTTCAGACAGGAAAATGTGTAACAAGTTGCATCACTTGCCTTTGGAGAGGCTTCAACAAAGCAATTTCACTTGCAATCCCTATAATCTAGCACCAATAATATGAAGTTGGTCAAAATAGCATAATTATAATTTGCTTTTTCAAAAATCTGTAATAAAAAAATGCTACATCAATTCTACCATCTTCTGTTTTAGGGAGTTCTAGCAGCTAAAATGTGGCTAATCAAACATTCTGCTTCCAGTAAAACTATACAAAAATCATTCCTGATTCAAAGATAGCAAGCTTGGGCAACAATAAAACAAATTCATGGACTGAAAGGAATTTACTGTCAGAACCAATAGCAGTGGTCTTTTTATCTACTTTAAAAATGTATATTCATCTGGCTGATTATTAGTGTTCCTTTGTGCCTTTTTGGTATTTATAATTTGCCCTTAATTGACATTTTTCTGATAATTTTTCTTAAGAATGCATGAACAGATCTAGTTTTTGAATGTCTATTGAAAGCAAATTTTTAAAGCTTCATCACTTCCTCCTCACATTTTCATTCTACCATTACATATCTCTCATTCTAAGACAACTTGGATAAAAAGGTTTCACAACCCACCCATCCCAGCCAGGAAACCTTCTGGGAAGAATCAAAGAGCTGGATGAGGCAATCAACTTTATTTAGAAAACTGATGTTACCCTTTTTACAGCTCTATGGGACTTAGAAAAATACAACCCCAAAACAAGACCGTATTGTCACTCCTTGCTACTTCCTTGGTTAGCAACCATTACCAAATACGACTGTAATAAACAATTCATTTTCTAACCAATGCACCCATTTACGACCAAAGTTCATGTGCTTAACAATACACACTAGAGTGAGAGAGTAACTTTGGCATAGCTGTACAAGAGAATTTTATCTAAATGAGACAGCAGTCTCTTTCTCTCCTCCTCCTTGTCATGCGGTCACCTACCAAACATTTTGTTAAGTAAGCTGGTCGTTGAAATGGAATGAATCACTAAATGAAAAGCTGTACTTAGAAAAATGAAGAACATAAAGTCTTAACACTAAAATAATTATAAAACATTAAAACAATTTAAAAAGAGAATTTGGCAATACTATAATTAATTAAATGGGAGGAACGACATTGTTTGTAATGGTTAGTTCTCACAAACCATACATTCATATTCACTTGTTGAAGCAAAATTTCTAGCTACAAATTTCAAACCCAACATTCTCCCTCCATGGGAAGCCAAAGTGACATCAGGCAGTCATTCTCTTCAAGCCCAAGCTACTTTGCATGATTGTTATGGAAAGGAAGCTGTATGTTTGCTGCCTTGAGGTCCTCTCTGTAACTATAATGGTATGTGGCAATGACCTTGGGAGACAGGTGGAAGAACCACAGACTAGGCCTCAGTCAGAGAAGGGGCAGCTGAGCCTGTAGAAGGAATATGGGTGGGGTAAACATCTCAGAAAAACCTTTCCTAATTTCTTGAATTGTAAAAGTGACGGGAGGAGGAGATATACTTTCAGAGTCACAAGATTTTGTTAATGGAACTTTACAATAAAGTTAGAGCTAGAACTTCTGGTCTGGACTATCTGACAAGGCTGACAGGAACTCTTTAAAATTGCTGCCATGGGAGAACCCTGGGAAAAGGCATGGTTATATTAAAGAATGGTACACAAGACTTTAATTCGTGCCACTATATGCATTCCAAGAAATCTTTTGGGAATCAAATCCAAGCAGTGCTTCAGAGCCCTACTACTGACTCGTACTTACTTAATAACCAATTCTCTAATTCCACAATCATTTCTGCTTTCCAAATGAAAAAAATCACGTTTGTCTCTTCTTACATTTCATATTGCTATTTTCAGCACCTTTCTTTAACCAGATGAGTTCAGAAGACATGACATTTCTCTCAAAGTGAAAAAAAAACCCTCATGCTGTCCCACTTTCATCCCTTTCACACCTGTATAAGATGTCACAATGCAAGTAAACAAAGATGTTTGTGCCGCAACAGTGCAACACCATTTTTATCTTCTGCCCCCCCTCTTGAATTCCTTGAAGGTACCTCCCACTAAAACCTATCAAGAATCTCACTCAAAATACATTCCTGTTCCTTATGCCCTTTCTGCAACTAATCACTAAGTAGTTTTTAAACATTCCTTATCTCTAGTGTAAATGATCTTTCTAGGCTATGAACATGTCAGCTATGAAGGTAATGTAGATTACTATAGAGTGTGGCAAATACTGTATAACCTATCATCATCATCTTTCCCCTTGTTAGAACTGGGAAATCAATTCTGACAAACAGAATAGTAAACACATATTAGACAAACCATATGCAATAATTTATTATTTTAATTGTGAATGAGAAAAGTGTAGCTGATTCTCCACTATCATCTCTTTCATACTGTCTGTAATCTCATTTAAATAAAATTCTGACATGTTTTCTTTCCTCTCCATGCTGCTAACATATTAATTAGAGTTTTGCACCTGGTGCCTTGCATGGGCCTATGAGAATATAACTGTTGATTGATTCTTCTCTCTCCTTTCTCCTTGCCTCATTTGCTTTTAAAAATATATATTTTGATTTATAAAAGAAAAAAATAAGGACTAGAAATATTAAGGAATTCTTTCTCCCCTTTCCTACCTTGTTAAGCATTCTGGTTTTTGATTGGTTAGTAAATTTGTAATTACTAATTTTCTAACCAAACATTTTAAAATATTATTATTTCTGTTAATCAGCTTTCTTATCAGTTTCAAGAAAGAAAACAAGCAAACCCCACACAGATCTAATGTGAATACGTGCAGCATATTTATACTCACCTTTGCAGAGTTGCACTTGGTTTTGGCCACAACAGTTCACAGCTCACAGCCGTGAATTGTAGAAGCTGTTCTTTATTTTAAAAAGCAGCCTAGGGATTCAGTGTTCAGAGATACCACAGGGAAAAGCAATCCCAAACATGCACATAATAATATAGTACAGTGTGAACTCAATACAAGACGAATTACGGTGTTATCCTGTTTTCAAATGACAGTCACTCAGTTCAAGCTAAGTTTGCTATTAGATTCCTTTTGCTGGCAAAACAAAAAACACACCAAAATAGTATATGTATATGACCTAATGTAACTTTTTTGTGGTTTTATAAAATACTGATATAATTGTTAGACTTGTTGTGTAAATTAGCATAAATATAAAAATGAATAAAGTTGAAGATTTGGTACATAAATATCAAGCAGTTAACTTGGTTCTCAACATTGGTTTAACAGAATGCCCACAAAACAGAAAATAAAGTGTTTCCAGTAGATTCAATGAAAAGTCCAAGCTTCTCTTTTTTTCTTTCTTCCTAACATGACATGCTATAACACAGACAGGTATTTGACTCAGTATCAAGTCACAAGTATGAATAACTTCCAAAACATAATGCAAAATAATTTTTCAGGATGTAAATTTTAGATCTACATCCGCCTCTTCACGATTCTACATAATTAAGAACCCTCAAATGAAAATACTACGAAAAAGAGAACTCAGAATAAATAATAAAGGATGAAAACACAATCTTAATGTTTATTTTTACATGAACTCACAGAATCAAAGAAACACCTAATAATGAACCCTAATTCTAACATGGAAATTCAGAATTAGGCTTCTAAATCATGCTGTGTTCTAAATATTTTGATCTACAAATGATATCAGAGATTGGAGGATATTCGTCATAGAGTAATTAAGTTCTATTAAGGTGATAGCAGCTCCAAGAGCATTCCAAGGACTTTTATTTTATTTTTGCGCATCTGGAGAATAGTGGGAAGAAAAGGGAAAATCATTACATAGGCATCCTCAACTTATGACCATAATGGCCCCCATTACAGTCATCAGTCATGAGAATTATAAAGTGGGTCACCATGTGACCATACCTGTTTTTACCACATTTTTTGAGGCAGTCAAAAAGTGACTGCCATAGTTGTAAAACAAATGCTTGTGTCATACAGTGAACCCATTGTTCCCTATGGTCATTTTTGGCAAAAGCCATTAATGCAAAAATACTCTAAAGCATGTTCAGGATGCTGCAAACAGCCATAAAGGCGGGACAGTAGCTGAGCGCCTGACATGGGATCACATGGCCATAGAGACAGGTGACTATTGAAACTTCAGAACCAGGTTGTGAATACCTTTATGGGCTACTATTATAGCTTCAACCGATTGCTGAGCAATCAACCACAAGTTAAGGACTATCTGTACACATATTAACTTAATAATGGATGCATTTATTAAAATATCTTATCAGGTAGCCAGTAAGGAAGCATAAATAATCAGCAAACCACATTATTCCTGTGTAATTTGGGTAAACCCATGCCAAAATCTGGATAAACTCATATTATACTGGAAAGTATACTAATAGGGTCACACAATAAATGCTTTTAGGCAAAGTCTAAAAGGTCTTTAGTTCAAAATTACAGAGGAACATAACAGCATATAATATAGTAGAAGATCAGGAGCAAAAAGTACTATTCTACAAACACATCTTACTACATTAATGAGTTTTTTTTAATATTACACTGTTGAAATAAATAACGTTATAAAGTACTTACCGTACAAATATATCTGGCTAATCAACTAAAATCTACAAATGTTACATTTAATCATCATGTGGATTAAAAGTAATAACAACAACAGTTTATTGGGGAAAGACAAGTTTCCAGAAATAGATGCATCTTCAAATTACCTCAAATAAACCTGAATATTAATTTAAAAAAACCTTCAATCACCATATCATTAAAATTACAACTACAATCATGTGCACCTACCTGAACATAAGTACCACTGTGTTATTAGGAGACTTATTCCTGAGTAGACACATATAGGTTTGTATCGTGGTGTAGGTATCTTACAGAAGAAGTACAACAGAATAACAGAATATCTTAAGGTAACCACCATTAGCATCAGGCTCAATTTCTGGTGACTGTATAAGAAGTGTTTGCCCTCTCCATCTGTCCTTGGCAGGAATTTTGAGCTCTTTCAGAGACATTCCGATTATCTTTTTTATGTCCTCCATTTCCCATCTTCCATTTCCCATTGCCATATGGTAATTTTTTGCTAATTCCTCATATACTTGCATCATTTCTCCAAAGTATTTAAATTTTTGTTTGCTAATCATTGTCTCAAGTATCAGGGCATCTCTTCCAGGCTCAGTTCATTGGCTCTTTTTGCAAACCATTTTGCAAAACTTTGTAACCAAATCCTGACAAAATATTCTTTCTCAAGTGGAAAAATACTATTAGACCTATTTTAATTTTAGTTGCCATGCAATTATTTTCGCTTATGAGCTTGCCTATTCTTGCCACTGAATTCCTTCCTAAAATTAATTCCATTACTATTCCACAGAGTTGTGACTCCAAGAAAATGATCATCTTCGCTTCATCATAAACTGTAAAATAATTAAGGGTGAATGATTGCCTTTGGTTTTTTAATATTTAATGCATATTGTGTAATTTTCATTGAACAGATGCAGAATCAAGCATATTTAAGGGTAAGCAAGAAAAAAAAACCTTTTTCTAGAAAAAAAAATATTTCAAAAGTTTACTATTCATATCCACATCTGAAGTACTTGGCTGGAATTTATCTTGATTGGTTCTGATTCCAATTATCTGGGAGTCAATTTTTTGATGTGACAATAATGCTGTTAGTAACAATTACTTTAAAAAAACCTCAGCAAGCCACATGCACACTTCTGTATAATGCTGTTATACAGTTGTTTTTTTAATCAATCATAACATTCTTTGCAAATTCACAGCAACAGAATATTAAAATCCTGAACAAATCACAGGTTTCAGTAAGTTTCCTAGATGAACAGCTACGATAGTATTTGGAGCAAATACCACCAAAAAAAGCTAAGAAATTTAAGGAGCCTCAAAGCCTCCTTGCTATATTTTCAAAATACACAGGTTGTCATAAACCTGCTTATGTTAACTGAATAACATGCTCCCTGTAGGTCGCCGTTTTATTTCGCAAATAACAAATAATCGGTTAAAGAAAACTGCCATGCGCAGCTTAGTAAGAATTGGATTTTTATAAATTCAACTAAACGACGAGAAACCGCTAACAAATCTCCAACTTCAGCTTAATAGACTCAACCTCTCAACCTCAAAACAGCTGCTTTGTATTCTCCCACGTGACCTATCCGATCAAATAAAAAATGCCGGCTCAGAGCGCGCGATGAGATCATTGTTATTGAGAGAGAGGCGGAGTCTCCAGACCAGCATAGTAGTACAACTTTAAGGACACCACGAGGAACGAACGTCTCTAATTTCTACCATAGAGTTATCGCGGGCTAGCACGACTTGTCACTCTACGGACCATAGAAACTACCGGCGCTTTCCTGCCGTTATCGGATGTTGAATGGCTATGCGTCCTTTTCCGGCGTCTTTTCTCCCAAAGCATGCTGGGAAACGTTATTAAAGAAACCCGTCTTCCGTTTCATTGGTCTTTCCTTTGCCGCGCTCGACAAGGTGGTAAGTCTCGCCAGGGGCTGTTAAGGGAGAAAGCAAATAAGCACCGTCATTCTAAATTTTTCATTCTAAAAAAAACAAAAAAACGGTGGTATTACGTTATATACGTTAGATGTTGTGAACACGGAAAGTTAAAACAACAGCTATCAAGTGATAGCTATGATAGGGTGGAAAAGATATTTTTAAATATATATATATTTAAATGAGATCAATTAAAAATTAAATTTTGCGCTTCTGCAGAAAAAGAAATAGCGATGATCAAAATATTGGGTTTTCAGGACGATTTCCAAGATTCAGCCTAAGCCTGTAGACTCGGAGCAGCTTTGACAAAAGCTGGTGTATATTAATTTTTGCTCAGTTTCTTTTGAACTCTGCAAATAATAAATATAAATATAAATCATAAATATGGATGGAATTAATTTTACTATGCTGAAGGTCTTTCAGGAAGAAATTATTTGTTACCGAGACTAGAGTCACATCTAGATGCCATCAGTCATCATGGTGTGCTATAGTCCTCGAAGAATAATGACTGACCTTTATTCACTGACTCTGTGATTCATTAGCAGACTCAGCTGCCAAGGTTTGTAACAGGTATGAATTACAGCAAACTTCCACTGTATTGCTGGAGGTAGGAGATAACTTGTGGTGATGTGGTAGTTCTGATGAAAGTAGTATACACTTAAAATTTTAAAGCAACATAGAGAGCAAAAGGGACAGACCTATTTTGCTTTCTAAAAGAAACAAATTATTCAAAATAAAATATAACTACTTCAGTTATCTTATTTGTAAATAAATTATAAAAAGCAACTGCTTGGTCGTGAGATAACTCAATTATGTTCCAAAATAGGTATGACTCATACCTGAATTGTGCCCCAAAACATGGATAGTTATTCTATGAGCTATTACATTTATTTCAGATGTTTTCAAATAGGCATTGATTTTTATTTTTCCCCTTTGATATATTTTAAACTTGCTGTAGTTAGCAAATTTTAAAATTCTCTTATCAGTGAGTCATGATTTGCCTAATTTTATGTTTTTGTAGAATTCTCCATAAGATTACAAAATAGATTCTGTCCGATGTATTTCTGTAGATATTAACATATCAGATTTTGTTAGATTTGTTACAATGTTTGGCAAACAGTACATTAAATATTTTCTTTCCATGGAGCTAGAGTTGCATTCCGATATATTTTTCTATGTTATGATTCCTGTAGGAAGACTACTAATCTTAATTCATTGCTTATATACTATACACCTTTTGGCCACCCTGCACAGCAGCCCTCAACATCGCCAGGGTTGGGGCTAAAGTAAGAGGCTGAGAGTCTTCAGCAGTCTCATCCAGCCTCAGCGCTGCCACTGAGAAATGCCACCCAACTCCCCACACTCCAGCCAATCACATTAGCATCATTGTACAAAGCCCCAGTTGCCCCACCACTATGTGCTCTACAAGTTGTGGCTGCCTAGCTTTACCTTCCCATTTTTCTCCCACCTGTTCATGAGGCCCTATTTGGGGGAAGAGTGATCCATGTGGCTTGGGAAAAGCAGTCAGGAAGAAGGCCTGGTATAGCTAGCAGATGTAAAAGACAAGGTTTACTGTTTTGGTAATTGAAGAGAGGCTGCTGCATTGATATAAACTAGACACAACAAGTCTGATTATAGATTGATTTCTGACTTTTGCATTTTTTTCAGGGTTACTACAGAATTGGTGTAAAGAAGGTGCTTTAGTGATTGATTACAGAATTCATCTGCAGCTGACAAAGTGATGTTTATATTTCAATAAAAATATATAAAAACTGAAGCTGATTGGTTTCTGCTTAATTATTTGGGCATCAGATTTTGAGGGGTGAAAATGCAGTTCCTATGTTCTACAACTTCAATACCCTATATTATTTATATAGTAAGATGATGTGGCTTATTAAATAAAATACATTTTTATTTATTATGGAGAACAAGTTTGGTGTAGCGGTTTAAGTATCAAGCTAGAAACTGAGGCCATGAGTTCTAGTACCGCTTCAGGCACAAAGCAAACTGGGTGAACTTGGACCATTTTCCCTCCCTCAGTCCTAGAAAGGAGGCAGTGAGGAATGGATAGAAGAAACTGCAAAGTTCAAAGCTTGTAAAAATATTTTTAGAAGTTTCAGACGGAAAAAACTCCACAAGATTCAATTACGTTTTTAGGCTTCATCGTTAATTTCAATGGTAGTGAGAGGAAATGCTTATCAGAGATGCAGATTACATATGTTTTAAGATAGTGTTGGAAGTAATATTCATCTGGGTTCAGCTCCAAGTAAGGAAAAAGACACTGGAAACATGGCTGCTTCGAAAGATGGTTTAATGGTGGACAGTAGGACCACATGGTTTGAGGTCCTGAGGAAAAGGAATCACATGTTTCAAGATGTTGAAGACCACCAGAAAAGGGGATTGCTGGGAGTGCCTGAGTTTTATGCCCTCTGTTGGGCTCCACCCCAGACCTTCCTGTACCTGTGTAAGAAAT
>JANHFT010008024.1:476152-494667 GCA_032467955.1 Pseudoxenodon macrops | reverse complement strand
TCTTGACAAATGTATCTTGTCTTTTTATGTACACTGAGAGCACATGCACCAAAGACAAATTCCTTGTGTCTCCAATCGCACTTGGCCAATAAAAAATTCTATTCTATTCTATTCTATTCTAGATGAAGCCATTCTAACACAATTCTTTGTGTAAACTTGTGAAAGTATTTTTTGCTATACCATGTGTATATACTCTGATCTCTATCATTCTTTCCTGGAATAATTACACTGTAAAAACATGTCTGTATTCTCATACAGTGCTAAGACATAATGTGGGGTGGGGAGGTTATGTTCCTTCTTTCTTTCTTTTTTTTAATTTATTTTTATTCACCTAACAATTTGTAAATGATGGTTTGTGAATTGACATGAGTGAATCCAATCAACTGCGCGGTGAAACAAACCATGGCTTAGTAAAATACGTGCCCCTGTAATCGGCAGTGGGAATTGGCTTAAGAAATAAAAGGAAGAGCCCGCAACCAAGCACAATAGTCAGATAAAAGAAATTTGAATCCAAGCCGGAAATGTAATTTGAGAAACGATATAACAAATATCACTTACCATCTACAACTTAATGGGTAGCACGTTCAGACATGCAAGATTTTTTTTTTTACTATAACCTTATTATAAAAGTAGCATTAGCATTTGTAACTTTGGTTTCCTAGCATAGACTAGGGAAGGTCAACCCGTCACTGCCATTCTACATGAGGGTTACTACATATAACCAACTTGACCCATTGCCAGTGGTCGTTTCTGTGGGAAAGGCACAAACAGTCTTACCCCCAATATGTTCCATCCTATGAGAGTTGGAATCCCCACCCACCTTTTCTTGCTACAGATCAAAAGTGACTTTTTGACCAGCACAAGCAATGCTATCCAGTTCACCTTCTCTGCTTTCTTTTATCGAAAGAAAATCCATTTGCTCCACTTTTCCACTGAGCACTGTGTGGCAGAAATGACCCCTTCCCTTCCACTCTCTGGTTGCTGCCCATTAAAATACAGTTTACAAGTTCATTAGTGGAAGTTTTGTCCTTTTTTTTTTTTTTTGGTCACCTTTACTAAAAGAACAATGAAACAGAGATCTGCAGTTTTCTTTTTTAACTAACTGTAATTGACAAGAGTCTTGCAACTTTTTCTTTCCAGCCTAGGTGACAGGAAGGATGGCATAATGATGGTGCTCTTTCTTTCTTTCTTTCTTTTTCCTACTGCCTATCCAAGTGGGAGGTTGTCATCTATGAGGAGGAGAGTTCATACAAAAGGTCTGTCATTAGAAAACACATGTCCTTAACTATCATTTCCCCAAAAGAAAATAGGTTGGAAGCAGGGGTGGGTTCTAACTTACCTCGCCGCTGGTTTGTTGCCTCCCCCCGCCATGTGGGTGTGCCGTGTGGGCGTGCGCATGCACAGTTGAAAGAAATTCCAAAAAAATCCCCAAAGAAAGGCCAAAAACAAGATGGAGATGCATGTGCAGTGCCAGAAACTTTGCTTCTGCGCATGCGCAGAAGGAAAAAAACCCAGAATTTTTTTTTTTAATTTCCTCCAAAAAATAAGAATTCAAAAAAAAAAACATGGTGGCGTCCATGGACCAGAACCAGTTCCATGACATCACCAGCGGCTTACTACCTACTCTATAGAACCGTTCCAAACCAGTAGGAACCCACCTCTGATTGTAATGTTTTAAAAGGCATGTTATCCCTCCTTCGAAAACAGAATGCATTTTAACTAGAGCAGCACTTAGGATTGCACAATTGGTTTCCAAACGTCATCTAAAGTTCAGTGTTAATGCTGCATTCTGATCTACACTAACCATGTATTTCTCAAATATTTATATTATTTGTATGATGAAGCAGATCATACAAATTAGTCAAATGAGATAAATTGACAGTTGGTTTTAAACATGTTAGTGATATTGACAGTTAGCTTTAACATTTTCGTGATATAAAACTACTCAGAATCTACAGCTGGTGCAAATGTAGCAGTCATACAGCAGTGGACTACTGGTTGGCTTCTAGTGCTGGCCATTACTTACAAAGCTTAAAAATGACATGACACTGGGATATATCAGGAATTACTTTATCAAGTGGGATTCTGCCGATTCCCCAGTTTAAACACTGCATGAAAAGTGGTTAAGACTCTTCTTTCTTTATAGAGAGCCCTGCATTGTAGAAGTTGCTGCTTCTGGAGACGTGTTTGACCCTGGCTCTCTCTGAATTTCTGAAGGCCTTGCAGGGCGAGTGTGGACAGCCATCTGATTTAGTCTGGATATTTATTGTTGAGATTGTTACATTCTTATCTGCTTGTAGTACTCCAAGACATAATTTTTGTGATGGGGCAATTTATAAATATTGTGAATAAAGATACCAGTGACATAAATTTAGATTTAACAGACATTTGGATGTTGCAGGCCTTCTCACTCCACTAATAGTTTTGTATATTATGATTTTACTATATATTCATCCATGTATTATGCAATTTATCTGGCTCGAATCCACTGCCAAATAGGTCCATGGCATGATCCAGAATGTTACCATTCTGTGATAGGATCCATCTTTGCATGGTATTTTCCGGCTCCTGAGAATGGCTTGTGACAGGAGCAACAGTAATAGGAAATTTCATTTTACAAGTCAAAGTGAGCAACTTGAATAATCTATTGTATATGTTATTTTGTCATGATATAGAAGACATCTTTTCAGAATATGGATTATTCGTACCAAAGGCTCTTTGAGTTCAGTAGGATTTGCTTGAGGTATAGGACGGATATAGGATGTTAGGGATTTATTTATTCAATCTATATGCTGCTGATCTTACTGTCAAGCAACCCTGTGTAGCTTTATAGTCCAAACTTGATTTACAGTGCAAACTTGCATATATCTAAACAATAAAAAGTCCCTGAAGTTAGAATAATCCTTTAGTAACTTAGAGTTTTAGCCTAAGTAAATCGATTTACCGACAGTGAAAACATTTTAGAAGTATATTATTGGAATAGCTAGACTTTGAGAAATGTTCTGATTATGAAAATGACACAAATATTTACACAATTTATTAGAAATAAAACATACACTAGAAAAGGATGCAATGTATCTAATCATTTGCTGCCAAGGTGTGGAAAAACCAGATTTCTTCATGTTTAGCAATTATAGTGCAGAGTGCATTGCAATTTACTGACCATCATTCAAAATAACAGATAGTTTGGGATTGTGACTCAAGTACCTTATTGCAGAACAAAAGGATATTTTCTTTGAAAAAAATGAATTAGAAGAAAAGCTAATGAAAAATATAAACTCTGTCATATAAAAAATCAGTCCTCTTTCCAATTCTCCCAACCCTGAATTCACCCACTGGTGTTCGTTTACTTCCACAAACAGCCCTAACAAACATCCTTCAGAGTCAGTGGTTCTGCTGAGACAGTCAGCTGCACATAATTCACCATTCAATTTGCACTAAGCTAACTCAGTCCCTAATTAAGAAAAAAAAGCACCTGTTGTTTTTCAGGAATATACAAACATTACCACAGTTGTCTGTGCTCATTACAAAAAATATTGTTAAAGCTTACAGTGCAGCATATTATTTACAAATCTCTACCAAGTACATTATCTTTGCTGGCACACTGTTAAAATTCAATTTGCAGTCACTTAAACGTGTGAGCAGCTCATTCTGTGCCCTCCAGCACTAGCATCGGAAGAGCTGCAGGTGGTGTTCTGTGCCCAGTGTTATAAATAGTCTTTCGATCCACATCTCACAAGAAAGGGATTAATTCTTCTTATGAAGAAACTTCATTTTATTTCCTGCAATGGCAAAATTGAAAAGCCTCCCATTATTATACACATTACAAATCAAACACATTTTTAAATTGGCAATCAGTTTCTAGCTGATTACTAAAAATAGATACTCCAGTCTAAGGATTCTTGTCTGTATTATTTAGACGAGTGGTTCCCAACGAGGGACCCACGCCCCACAGGGGGACAATGTGTTTTTTAATGGGGGCAATTGGAACCTTGTTTAAACCAAGGTAATGGCTTTTTAGGCGACTTCCTCGTCAGTAGGAGTTCACTTTCTGAATAGTAAGAATTATATGTCACAGGAAGGAGTGGGATCAGGATTTTAGAGATGCTTAGATGGGGCATGGCCAAAGAAAGGTTGGGAACCACTGATTTAAGACTATATAATTCATTCTTAATAAAGAGCTTTTCTTTTAAATCCACCAATGTGGGCATATTGAGGAAGCTTCTAAAGCAGAATATACTTCATATAAGGACTTTTGCCTCCTTGTGTCATATGCATTACAAACCTAGTCTCCAAAATACAAATATTTCAAAGGCAAATTCCTTACCAAGGCCTCGTAGAAATTTATTTACTCCACTTTGTTCAGTGTCTGGAAGTTCTTCCAAATACTGTTCAACCCTCTGTTCAAAAAGACCTACAGAAAGAGGATCAAAGAGAAAGCGCTGGGTTTTGTCCAAGAAAAAGGAGGATCAAGTCTTAAGAGTTTTTATTTCTGATGTAGCCCAACAGCCAGCTTTAACCCAGCTTTTATATTGTTTCACATTGTTTTCAAAGACTTTTATTTCATTCTGCTATGTATAGAGTTGTATTTTTTTCTTTCATCCATGTTACAAATGTTTTCCGCTTTCAGGCTATATTTGTATTTTCTTAATTAATACAGTCATGCACATTCCATAAACCTCCCAGGGAAAAGGTGTTTTGTTTTGTTTTTTTGCTGAATTCAACATAATATCTGCAATACAATTGGCTACCTTACAAGTCTTGCCTATTACAGAGTATGTCCAGTTAATATGAAGTCTGAAGGCAATGCAATTTCTTCTGCATAGAGCTCCACTAAAATTAAACATGTGAAAACTCTCATTTGTGGATGATTCTTATAACTGGAAGAAGCTGTGAGTGATTAGCTTTTAACAGACTACACAAGATCTAACAGCTTTGCCTTCATTTCATTTTTTCACTCCCGGGATTTACAGTAGTGTAGTCCAGTGTTTTTCAATCTAGTGCCCTCCAGATGTTATGGATTACATGCCCCATCATTTCTTGAAGCATTGCCACCAGACTGGGAAATGCCGGCTATAATACTCTTACAAATTGACTTTTGTAATAGAGTATCAGAGGGAATAAGGGAATTATAATACCTATTTATTAGACAATCACTATCCACAGAGTACTTTTCTGTCTGTTCCTTCCCCATAGAGGCTCCGAAATCTAACTACATTACTATAGAAATACTTGATAGACACACAAATGCTTATATTTTTCAGATTATGCTTTTTCACTGATTAAAATGTCTACAGTGTCTCAATGCCAGGGGGCGGGGGAGAAAAATGCACAAATTGTGTGCATATTTGAAGCCTACATGGCTTAATCTTCTTATACAATGAGCCTCAATTGTGATCTTTCCAAAAGGCATCAGGAATCTTCCTATTTGTTTCCTTCTCTCATCTAGGAAGCAGACTGTTTCCAACCAGAGGGAACTACATAAGCCTCCCTTCAACTTTCTAAAGCTTGATTGGTAACTGCATAGCCCAACGGCATTGCTATATAAGAAAAAATCTGACACTTTCTTGATCATTAGCTGTAGTAAAGCTGGTTCAGTGTACACAAAGCCATAGAATTATATACCAAGTTCCAACAGACAGTGCAGTTGTTTAAAGGACAAAGGAAATTATCCTCTACATCTTAACTGCCATGTTTTATGCTCCTGTTTAATTTACAAGGATCTAATACACAGTTCCTCAAAGGGATTGATATTGACCATATGAGGTCAATGGGACTATCTAAAGAGTCATTATTGTTACTATTATTTGTAATAGTTAAAGTAGTGTTTAGTAAATTATTTAATAAATGTTCGGTGGTCAATGAACAGTTTGAAATTTCATGAAGGGGTACATGAACTGAAGAGTTTGGGAACCTCTGATCTAACAGATCTTTCATTCCCAAAGTTATCTGCCAACTATATTCTTTGACTAGTTCCCGTTAGCTTGCTTGGAACCATGCAATAAAATAGTTGTATAAGTTTCTCTATCAAACTTATTAAGTACAGAAAAATATGCATTTTGATTTCTTTTCAAATCTGTTAACAAATCGTTAAAAAAAACCTTTGTATCCAAAGGTATAATTCTGGCAGTGAAAGGTTTCTTCTCCAACTCCACCCCATACCATCTGCCAAATTGACAATGTTATGCAAGAGTTTTATTTATTCATTTGTTCTCTTTGGGGCAATTACAGTTTTTAAATTCAGAGTTGGGCTTTTCTCTCTTTTTAATTTTGTGAAGCCACTCAGTGTTGGTTTTTTTGGGAGTTGGGCAGGCTAGAGATTGGATGGATGGATGGATGACAGATGAACAGACAGTTAAAAAAAAACAAGCTGCATAAATATATATGATGAAGGAGAGTAACAGGAAGTCCTGTCACCTGGCTCTAAATCTACAACAGGAACACAGTTCTAAGTAATTCAGAAATATATCATTTCTAAGAATTAATCCCCTTGTTGCATCCATATAAAGGCTACAAAACTAAATGCATCCATCACAGTAAGCTAGGATTTACTTTACATTGTTTATTAGTAAATGCTGGTATGCTATAATTGAAACCTAATCCAAGATAAAGCATATTGTGGTTTAGCTGAATATATGAATGTACTAAAAATACTTAAAATGCATACATAGTTCTTATCCGAACACAAAAACCCTTAAAAGGTAGGATAGAATTTATATCTCTATTTTGTTCAAAAATAGCCATCCAGCAGAGTATGCATATGGCTGAAGCAGTTACACATGCCGAATGTTTTGCTCCATGGCTCTCTAGCAGTCTGAGAGGAAAAAGGCTAGTCTGCAAGCTAATAAAACAGGTCTTACCTTTTGCCCTACATTTTCTCAGTTCTCTGTCTTGAATAAAGCCAGCAAACATCTGAGATTCCATAAAAACTTCTAAAAACCGACGGATGCTTTTTGAAGCAACTGATTTGCGGAAAGCCTCCCTCTGGAACACTCGCTCAGCCTTATCATTTTGTGTCAGGAAAAGGGAATAGTGTCCAATGGTCTCCACAAAGAAACGGATGAAAACCTCTGACACTAATCCATTTAAGGTGTTACATTCTTCAAAAAAAAAGCGGGAAAAATATTCATTTGCACTATTTGTATACAAAGAGCAAATTATACAAAACATAAAGTTGTATTGTAGCAACACTATTAATACAAACACTCAGCCGTAATTTATTTTACCCCCCAAATTCAGTCAAAAGACCAACTTGCAGGTGGCTAAGGGGAAGGATGTCTAAGGCAGAAGAAGTCTGCCTTCAGGATTACATTCCCCTGATTTATTTATTTTTCACATTTTTGACCACCCATCTGCCTCATAGAGGGGCTCTAGCCTAATAGGGTGGAACCATCAGAATCTGCTCCCTGCAACCACACAGTAAAATGCTGGATTACATTCAAAATTATCTGTTTCCCTGCCCAACTGAAAGTAAATATATTTGCTTTTACGGGCTAAATTACTATGTTAGGAAAAGTAGTTTTCTTTATTATTAAAATATAAGAAGCTGCATTATCTGAATAATGTTTACTATGCTTGTATATACCTAAATATTGGTTTCCTAATCTCTTCCTCACAGCCTTTTTCTCTTCCATTCTTGGTATTCTTCAGCTAAAGATTTTTGGGGGGGCTGAATATTTTAACAGTGAGAAGGGACAACAATGTTAACTCAAGTATTTATCTTTTTTGAGAAACTCCTTCTCAAAAGGATATTTCATAACAAAATTATTCCATTTGTACTTGACAATAAAAAAAACATATATATTTTTTAATTATAAGATTTTAACAATCTAAACAAGCCTGAAAAATGCTGAAGTGATGAACTATATCATGACATATTGAATAAACGATGCAATTTTTATACTTGCATCATGAGGGCTCGTGCAAATATATAATTTCAATCATTTTGATGAGTGATGATACAGATTCTGTCACTTGCCACCATTTCCACATACATACATTTGCCCATAAATCCCATTATAAGTGCAAACACTGATTCCCATTTTGCCCAAAATATTAGAGTTTAGTCCTGCAGATTTACTCTATGCACGACACATGAACCATGAAACAAATCACAGTGACAAACTCTACAAAGTTAAAAGATGTAGTCATTCAGAGGCTAAGAAATATAAGAAAACATACATATTTTAATATTACCCTCATTTAAAACATTTCTGACATGTGACACAGGACAAATACTTTTGTTTTGCTAGGAAAGTTTGTTTGCATCAACAAAGCCAAATTTTTGAACTAAACACAGTTGCTCTTTTGCTTCCTTGGGGACTAGTACAGCATCCAATCTTGTAATTAAATTCTTATAACAGAGTAAGTGAGCCAAAAAACAGTCATGGAAATGATTTTTCAGAATGCCTGGGCCTAGATTTTCTGTTCAACCAATGATTAATTTATCTGTATTTTGAAACATAATGGGAACAACCATTAAAGATTCCAACAAACTGTTTGCTACAGAACAGTGTATTTTTAATTATGAGAAAATAAAGATTTGTAATAAGGTGGTCAGTTTAAATACAGCTATCTTTGTTTTTCTCCTAGTGTCCAAGGACACATTCTTCTCTCTTCCACAAATATTCTGTTGTAAACAGGATTTCTTCCAAAACTGTCTTACCCTCATCTGATTCACTGTCTGAATCTTGGTTTATCAGATCATTTTTCCTCTCCAGGGCCTGTTCCAGAGCTGCTTGCAATTTCCGAGGCAAAAGTGTGTCTTCATCATCCATCTGAAGGAAAGAGACCACTAAGATTTCATTCTTCCTTTTATATTCATCTACTATCAAACATTTTTAGAATCAAATGTATTGCAAAATAAATACTAAAAGTCTGTACATACTTCAAGAATAAAAGGCATTTTAAGACTTATTTGCCTGCAAATGTGAATTCATAAAATGTATTATTGGGAGGTGATAGCTGTTCTGTGGCTCCTAAAATTTCATTCCTTCCAGGCCTATTACAATCCGCTCACCAAGCGCGAATATTTTTATCCCTAGAATGACATCTACACAGAGGAAGAATGGGAGAACAAGTTGCTTCATGGTTTTTCCCCCCAGGAAGAATGAATACTGTATTAAGAAAGGCACAATTATTTTGTAGCAATACTATATTGGCCTCCAAGGGCATTGATTTGTATGGGGTTGCCATGAATTAATGGCGTCAGATTTTCAGGTTTCAATTTTTCTCCTTATCTACTGTATAAATAGGAATCACTAATACTGTCTTCTTTGGGGGGCAGATTTAAAACAAAACAAAACAGCACCTAAGTACAAGCAAACACTGCTATAGAATTCTTGTGTGCTGAATAAGGCAATTAAAAGACCAGATAGATTTTGCATTTTTCAATGGAAATCACTAAGCACATATAGAACTATCACATTTTCTCATTCGCAGCTCGATGGAAGGACATTTATAACTAAATGTTATAAATCTATTTTGTAAGTTGTGAAGTTCTTCTATACAAATAAATACAAAATAAAAGACAAATACAAATAATGTAACAGTACCTGTCTGATGAAACGATCAGACCCAAGGTTCACCATCAAGGCCTACAAGAATTGAGACAAAAATCTTTTGATGATTGGAAGCATTTTGTTGCTACTGAGTGACTGGCTGTCTTATCAATGAACAAAACTTCTACTTAAAACCTTATGGCTCCAAAGAATTTATAGCAGAAGCAGCCTAATCTTACGGGCTGTAGAATGTACAGTACATTTATGTCTGTCTGTGGTTACTAAGTCAAATAGAATGCCTTAAATAAAAATGAAAGCTTAAAGCTGTGATCTAAGACAGCAAGTATAGTTTAGTGTTATCCCAAACACTATTAGTATTACTTTCAGGAGGAAGCTTACATTTTAGCAGAGAATGTATGTCCAAAAAGGACACACTGTGATCAAGAAAAGGAACACTCCATAGTAATTTCTATATTCTTCAATTCATTGTATGTGTAAGCAACATGGTGGTATTAATGTCTTAATTTTGAAACAGAAATCATTGAATCTGGAATCTATTCATATCTGAGAAGAACAGAATGGAAGTATCTGTGTCAAGGAACATATATATGAAGCTCTCAGATGGGTCGGACAAAATGATATAGCTCTCCCTCAGGAGTCATGTGAAAAAAACAACAACCTGATACACAGCTGACTCACGCAGTTTCACCTAACAAACATCACCAAAGCCTTTAAAGCACTCCACCAAATCTAATAACAAAGAAAGCTAGTTTTTTTATCTGGGGAAAAAGCTTGTCAATGACAGCAATTTAATACATTTGAAAACAGAAAGTTAAGAATACAAAAGCTGCCTTACACAGATGTTAGATAACACTGGCTCGGAATCAATCCTACCAAGATATATTACCTGTTTTTATGATATTTCAGTATAAAATAACACCAGATACACCTGGTTGTCGCTGATCCTAATTTTCCACACGGATAGCTACTTCTCACATTTCAGTTCCTTTTCAGCTACCTTACAACTAGCTTTAATTCCAAATTACAGTGAATCAATATATAGGCTTTTTCTAAGATTTTTTTTTGAAAGACAAGTTGACAAAGTTCAAAGATTTTCATCCAAGATCTTCACCAGCATAATTTCCCTTTTCTTCTTGCCAATATATTTATTTTACAATATTTTAATATTGCCACAATTAAGCTTCTAGGTGGTGAACAAAAAAATCTCAAAAAATTGTCTTCATGAGAAAGAAATTTAAAAAACCACTGTCCGAATCATACAATCAACTAATACTCACCAAGTATTAAAAATCATCAAAAGGCCTCCATCAAATAAAAGTTTTCAGAAGATTTCTAAAGTCCATTAAAGGAGAAAAATGGATCTCCAGCGACATAGATGCTGGCATACTTATTTTCACCACTGGAAGCTTCTTCAGTAGATTTGGGATCAGGAACCCCTCAGTCCAAGTAACCCTAGAGTTTGTCTTTAAAAAGAGCCACCAGAGAAACCTAACTAATGGCCAATACATAAAGCTTTTGATTTAAAAAAAAAATCTGTTGAATGGATTGAAAACCTCTATTTCCGTATGAGCTATTGAATTCATTCTTACCTCTTCTACAGGTAGCTCCTTTAATTTGGGCAGTGAGCTCGACAACAATCCAACCAAAAATGGAGTTGGGCAGCAGACAATGTCAATCATGGAAGATGGGAGGACGGGAATGAAGGTATGTTGCCATGAGAAGGGGTACAGTAAAGCCACTACAGCATGAGAACAACTGGAGAGGGTGCTGAGGAGAAATGAAATGATATTGTTATGTGCCATCCTCTACCTTTTTTCTTAATGAAACTCAAGAAAGACTATTCCATGCTTCTCTACTCCATGACATTTATATCCAAGATAAATACTGTACAATAAGAACACTGATTAAAATGTATCAAATTTAAAAAATGAGATTGTCCACATTCAAAATTGACTTGATAACGTCTCTGTAAGCACGGTGACCATATTTTCTATGAAAAAATAAAGGACATGTGGACGTCTCAAAAGCAGGAGAAAAATGGCTGAAGGTAAGTAGTGTGCAGCAAGATCCTCATAAGGGCTGGGTGATGGGGCCATTCTATCACTCTCAAAAGCTTGTATATCTTGGAGAATGGCATGAGGCAGCATTTCTCAGTGGTAGCTGTGGCACTAGGACTCACAAACAGGCCTGGGCCAATGGCAAGGCCCAGTGCTCTGGTCAATGTTGCTGTGCAGGACAGCCTAGATTGGGGGGAGATAGACAAGCAGCAACCCTTCAGTTTTAAGGTGGGCATGTTGCCATGTGCCTAAATGTTTATTGTATGTCCATGGAGGCACTGCAACAACCAGCCCAGCTCATAACTGCTTTCTATCAGCACCATTGTAACTTTGAATGGTCGCTGAGTGAATAGTCATTAAGTGAGGATTAAGTTCTATATAAAACAAAGAGCAAAGCCCACTCCCTTATAGTGCCGAAGATGCTACCTAGCCAGGTAATGAGATATTTGTAAGAAAACAACCCAGCTCAGAGACCACCAAGGATTCAACAAGGCAACCCCGAGTTCCATATATTCTATTGATACCACATATATTGGCATCAAACACAAAAGCACGCAAATGAGAGAAATGTGCATGCAGGCTAACCTCCACCAAGGAACAACTATTTTGTCTGCAGAGCATTTCCTGTCTACCAGTCTAAGATACAAACCTCCAATAAACTGCACAGATGGATGGGAAATAGTGGGCAAAAATGATACAGCTAACCGCTATGGACGGTAACCTCAGATTAAATTCCAACACACCATGGATATCTCCAAGGACTAAAATGAACAACTCATTCATTCTCCCAAATAATGTTGTTTTCCATTATTTTCTTAAGTAGAATAACTGCTACTAATAACCTTGGCATAAAGTTGCCATGTTTATTTATTAAATGTATACGTCACCATTTCTCTATCCAGAGCAACACTGAGCATTGTACAATGCACTTTTGCGCTTTAACAGCTAATCTTTTCTAGTTTAAAGCAAGAGTAAAGGTCAAAATGTACCTACCAAATGTCCTGTTATGGCAACTCTGTTAACATTTCTAATAGTCTGGCTACTGATATCTTTCTGACAATGTCTGGCAACTGCTCTTCTTTTATCCTTCAACTATTGTTCATGCACCATCTATCACTGCTTACCTTTGTCATACCTCATCTAAAAGGACAACTTGTTTATGAGTCTATCTGGCCTGGAGACCAAAAGAATAAAAGTCTCCACCTAGACAGAATGCAGTTTTCCCTGATAGCATTTGTTTTTTTCAATTTCTTCATTTACCAAAGATAGAAGAACAAAAATGCTGTTTATTTGCAGAGCATTTTCCAAAGAAAGATACTTTAAACCACCACACATTCAGAAATGCTTTTGTGTCTTTCCAGAACCTACACTTTTAACTAGGACATCTCCTCAGTACTTTCATATTCTGCAAGGCAAAAGTCAGATATTTTTTTTCTCCAATCAGCCTTTAAGGACGAAAAGAAAAAGGAAAGAACTTTTATCATATGTGCCCCTCACAATCCGGTTAACATTGGTTTCCAACAACAACAAAAGTATCAAATTGTAGTTAACAAAATGTCCCAAATTAGTGATAGTGAGCAAATGTTTGAATCACAGTTAGGATTTGGCTTAAATCCTACAATCCAAGCAGTTGTAGATGTGGGTGCGCGCGCAAATGTGTGCACAATGCTTGTTTCTAGTGTGAAAGCATGTATACACACACAAGGGGTGACATTAAAATGTTTCCCTATCAGTTATGTGGGCGTGGCTTGGTGGGCATGGCAGGGGAAGGATACTGCAAAATCTCCATTCCCACCCCACTCTGGGCCCAGCCAGAGGTGGTATTTGCCAGTTCTCCAAACTGCTCAAACTTTCCGCTACTGGTTCTCCAGAACCTGTCAGAACCTGCTGAATTTCACCCCGACACACACAAACTTCAGAACTTTTATTAGTTGAAATGCTGTCTTGTAATGAGTAATCCATTTACTGATATGCAAGGCCATAAAGTGACCCTAGATGGCATCAAACCTCTGTTTGGAATATTTTTGCTGCCTCTGAGCAAAAGTTATTCCTAAAGACTACACAGCAGAGAAGACACAAAACTATTTACCCAGTACTAAGTACAGATGGGATCCCAGAGGAACATTTGGGGTCTCTTTTTGTCTGAAGATTCTTAGTACACTTCTTTTTAACAGTAATCTGACTTCTCTAACAATAATTTGTGTGCTATCAGATCTTTCTGCCTGTTGAAAGCCATCACTGCTGCGTTGGCCATGGTTTCTTGCATCCTTTTTTCCCTTTAAAGAGACAATATGGGAGAGTAAGCTGCAACAGATGCATAAGGCCTTTTTGACTGCTAGCATTTGAAGCTCTCCATGTGGAAGCGTATCAGACTACTATGTGCCAAGGAATCAGAAATTTGGGATGCTTCCCAAATTAAGTGGCCATTGCACAATCTCTGTCTTATTCATGGAATGTTATAAGGGATTTAGATAGCTATGTGCTCCTTTTGTAATCATCACTTTTTCCTACCCCTTCCATCATTTTCTGTCCAGAGAAAATGTTTTTAGTAACAATAGCAGTCATCTATCTAGAAGCCCTGTAAACCCTGTGCCAATCCAATAAACTTAACAGAACTGGGAGGGGAGAAGATGAAGCAGAAAAGCCACCACTGGTAAAAAGCTGGTTATTAGAAATTACAGTGCTTTGCACAGATTTTGGGAATTCTGCAACAAAACAACCCTACACATATTAAATATAGTAATGCCAATACTACTCTCTTTTGCACATCTCTAGGCCGTAATATATGTGTGAAAATCAGTATGAATTAACTTGGCTGAATCAGTATTGCATAGGAAAATAGCTGTTTTAGCAATCAGAGATTAAACTGTTCTCCTGCTTCAAAAGGCCAGCTTTTCACCCAGTGACAGGAAAAATAGCACTAGATGTCTCTTCCAACTCTAAGTAGCACAGTTGGAAAGTAAACTTTAAGGGATCTCCAACAATCCAGAATGAAGGGCACTCTGCTTTGATATATTAGCTATACTTCTTCCAGGCCCTTTGACACCTCTTGAAAAAAATATTTAAGCAGATATTTGGCTGACATGTTTATTCACATTGCAAATTCTCTTATTCATTTAGACGTTGGTTTTGCTATCATTGTATCCCATTTGATAGTTAACTTATTCCCTTTTAAAAATGTTTTTTTTTGGGTGTGTGTGTGATTATAGTTTAAAATTATCACCTTGAGTATATTTACACCTCGCTTTCCTATTTCAAAATTAAAGAAAAAAACAAATATCACATACTCCTCTCTTTATCCCATATACAGGTAGTCCTCCACGTATTATGGCAATTGGGACCTGATTTTTCATCACTAAGCAATGTGATTGTAAAACAAACCGCATTGCTTAGTAACAGCAATCCCTCCAGTCCTGGTTGCCACTATTAACTGAATCATGTGACCACAGGGGTGCTCAGACAACTGGAATTCTGAGGACTTCAATAATTTTGAATGGTCACTGAATGGAATGGTTGTATGTCAAGGACTACTTTTATGATTAACCTAGAATTGCCATATAACAGCTCATTCTTGAGGACAGCTTCTTAGTTCAGGAGCTTTTTGTGTGAAATTCCTTATGCTTCAAAGATTGTGGTTTACTCGTGATTCTTTTGGATTGGGTGAAATACTACAATAAATGTATTGCTATATATTCATTAAAAAACATTCTGTTTGACGTGCAATCTGTTTGACTCTTCCAATCTTGCAATTCCTGACGGGCATGGGAACTTTAATGTGTTTAGGAGACAATCTTAGACAAAGGACTTTTCCCATTTGCAGATGGAATTCCAACATCTTTGGAATGAATTCAGTTCCACAGAGGGCCTGGGGTCAAGGCAGCTGGCAATCATGATTAATGCAGCCTCCTTATCAAACGTTTTCCTTTCAGAAGTGTTATCTAGCATGTGAGGCTTTGGCCTTGACTTTTATCTTGCTCAATAGAATACAACGCTTTTTCCCACCCTGAAAAAGCAAACAATGCTCTGATTCAGAAAAGAAAAATAGGGCTGGCTTGAGATTTTCAAGCATAATTTTTTAAGTTACTTTTAATGACAGTGTAGCTGATCAACTAAAAACAATAAATGAAGCTAAAACGAGAGCCAAATTAATCTAAAAATGAGAACACAAACATTCCTCTAGTTTCTATAAAACGTCCTTTTCTAGCTTGCACTCTTCAAGAAAGCAGGGCCATGAGGAAACCATACACACACATACACCATCCTCTCTCATGTGCAGTTCCCACACTTGGGCCCATTCTCCTGAGATCTGCCTCACTGAGAAACTGGGGGCAGTAATAACTGGTCAAGTTATATTTGATTTTAACAGCTACAGCAATAGTAACAAAAAGATTCTATTGTAGTAAAATGTAGTAAAATCAGGCATTTAAACTTTACTGGATTTGATATGGCAGGGGCTTCCAAAGATGAGAAAGGAGGCTTTATACCCCAAAAGTTCATCTGATAGAGCAAATGTCACTATCAGGTACTCTATTTGACTTTGCTGTGATTAAAAGAAAAAGAAAAGAAAAACAGGTTGGCTTGATTCAATCACAATAGATTTCTAAATGGCTCCTTACAAATTTGAATTGTTTCATCTTTAGATATATATCCAAAGGCCAGCCTTCGATGAAGCTTTGCGTCTTATACTAAGTCAAGGACAGATAATAGTCTCACCCTCTAGTCAAGATGGGAATTCTTCGGATTCCATTCCCAAGACATGGCTGTTATCTTTTTTGTGGATTGTCACATTCAGGAAAAAAATGTGACTTACCTCTTCAACCAATAGAGTTGTCATCTGCCTCATTATCTGACTTTCCTAATCATACTACACCTGAAGATATTACAGATGAATTGACAGTCTTTATACATCATAAAGGAGGAAAGCTATGGCAAATCTAGACAGCATACTAAAAAGCAGAGACATCACCCTGCCAAAAAAGTGCGTATAGTCAAGGCTATGGTTTTCCCAGTTGCAATGTATGGCTGTGAAAGTTGGATCATAAGAAAGGCTGAGCGCCAAAGAATTGAGGCCTTTGAACTATGGTGTTGGAGAAGACTCCTGTGAGTCCCTTGGACTGCAAGGCGATCAAACCGGTCAGTCCTAGAGGAAATGACCCCTGACTTCTCTTTAGAAGGCCAGATCCTGAAGATGAAACTCAAATCCTTTGGCTACCTAATGAGAAGGAAGGACTCACTGGAGAAGAGCCTAATACTGGGAAAGATTGAAGGCAAAAGAAGAAGGGAATGACAAAGAATGAGGTGGCTGGATGGAGTCAATGAAGCAGTCGGCGTGAGCTTAAATGGACTCCAGAAGATGGTAGAGAACAGGAAGGCCTGGAGGAACATTGTCTATGGGTTCTCTATGGGTGGGACATGGCTTCCCAACTTAACAACAACAACAACATCTAAAAAGAAAAAAAAGGCACTTTTTCCACTTTCAAACTTTCACAATAAAATTTCCCTGTTCTGAACCTGCTCCTTGGTTATCAATGGGAATTTATTTATCAAATTTATTTTGGGAAAGGTCAAACTATGAACTTGTGAATTGAAGAGGTGTTTTTTTTAAAGTAAGCACATAACTTATCTGTTTTAGCATAAGTCATGAAACGGTAGTTTTAGAACCTATTCCAAATTCCAAATACTTTTAATGCTATTTCTTCTTGAAGTCATTTAACACAAAATGTCCATTTAGGGATTTTGGTGCCTATTTTGCAAACTTCCTGTGCTGCTATTTCATATAAACAAACAAAGAACAAAGGATGCAGGCTTGGGTGTGTGTTTATGTATGAAGTTTAGACTGTTGGTGAATTAACTTATTCCTCTTCGCTCTGAGAAAATCAGATGTAGGGTTCTTTGGCATTCATTTATTGTATGAAGGTAATATAAATAGAGAAAGAATAGCAGGTATAAATAATTTAATGAGAAGGAACTGGTATTACTGTGCATCAGCTGAATAGAAGCCAAATAAACCAAATGCTTAAATTCACAGACTGGATTAAATTGGGAATGTCATTGGCCGAGTCTTGCAAAAAGTTTACAAATACTCACAAATAGAAACACCGCAAGCAACAACATATGTTGATATATTTCTTAGATTTATGTCCCAGGGTTCCTTTAGGAACTCAATGTGGTCTCCAAAGGTGGGTTCCTACCGGTTCTATCCGGTTCTATAGAACCGTTAGTAACTCGGTGATGATGTCACAGAGACGGTTCCTTTGGTGTCTTTGGGCGCTGCCATTTTGAATGTTGCTTCTGTGCATGCGCAGAAGCTCTTTTTTGACTGCTGTGCGAGCGTGCATGTGTGCACTTTGCACGTGTGTGCGAGTCATGACCCTGAGTGAACTGGCAGCAAAACAATTTATAACCCACCACTGGTGGTATCCCCTAGCAGGCTAGACTATGAAGTAGTCTAGAGTGAAAGAGTGGCTCATAGTCACTCAGGTAAACTTGAACTGAAGCCTTCCTAATCTTAGTCCACTGCTCTCATTTAGGTTAAACTAAAGAATTTGCAGAGAAATATTGGTCTTTAAATGGATTATGATAGCCTTTTGAGGTAATCCAGACAAGAAGCACAATAATGAATATTAGCTCTATCCTTATTGTAAGGTTACATCAGCAGAATTTTAATAGATTAACAGAGTTGGAGGGGATCCTCTAGTCCAACTCCCTGCCCAAGCAGGAGACTCTACACCATTTCTGACAAATGGTAGTCCAGTCTCTTCTGGAAAGCCTCCAGTGATGAAGCTCCCACAACTTCTTCTTTTTTTTTTTTAAACAATTTTTATTTTCCACAATATTAATTTTACATTTCATTTTCATAGATCACCTTTTACATATAATAATACAAATTTTCCATATTATCGTACCCTCCCCTTGTATCCTTTTCATTTTTTCAAAT
>JANHFT010008024.1:450857-476052 GCA_032467955.1 Pseudoxenodon macrops | reverse complement strand
GAGAAGGAAGGACTCACTGGAGAAGAGCCTAATGCTGGGAAAGATTGAGAGCAAAAGAAGAAGGGGATGACAGAGAATGAGGTGGCTGGATGGAGTCACTGAAGCAGTAGGCGTGAGCTTAAATGGTAGAGGACAGGAAGACCTGGAGGACAACAGTCCATAGGGTTGTGATGGGTCAGACATGACTTCGCAACTAACAATAAATACATCATCCCAAAAAAGCAAAAGGGAGAATTGCAGGTAGTCCATAAACTTACAATCCTTGGTTTAGTGACCATTCAAAATTACAACAGCAGCACTGGAAAAAGTGACTTACCACCAATCCTCAAGCAGCATCCCATGGTCAAGTAATCGCAATTTGGGCACTTGGCCACTAGCTTACACTTATGACAGTTGCAGAGTCCCAGGGTCACATAATTGCCATTTGCAACCTTCTCAGCTGGCTTCCAACAAGCAAAGTCAATGGAGGAAGCTGGATTCCTTAAAGACTGTGTGATTCACATATCAGCTAAAGCAATTCACTTAATGACTGTAACTATAGCAAAAAAAAAGTTGTAAAATTGGGTGTGACTCACTTAACAAATGCCTTGTTAGCAACAGGAATTCCAGTCCCAATTGTGGTTGTAAATTGAGGAATACCTGTATATGAAGAACTGAACTGCCACTAGAGTTTCTTATATAAGAAACCTCAGAGTGGTTAAATGTAGCACTAAATCATTGAAAAAAATCAAACATGTTAATACATAGAAATGATTTTAGAAAATAATCATCTTTTGAATGGGGACAAATATTATGAAGAAGCATAATTTCATAGGAACTCCAAGTGATAGAGCCTCATTAATCTGTATTAATTTATCCAACAGCTTGTTGATGTGATGTGCTACATAAAAGAAGATTATGTCTCAGAATTGGCAAAATGAGTATGTACAGTCTCAAAATGTTCTTGAAGCTTGAAACACCAATGTGTACCACAGTGGCATTCTTGATCAGAATACAATCGACAGTTGCTACAAAATCATGATCGCAATTTAATCATACATAAAGTTCTACTAAAAGCAATGCTACCTAGGAAAACAAGAGAATACTGCAGAAAAAGTCAATATGCCGCAGCAACTTTGTGAAAAGTTAAAACAATATTATAATGTAGACATAATATATGTGGATTTTTCACAAAGTACTCCCTAACATTCTGATCAGCAGATTAGGGGGAAAGGCATAACAGGAAGCGTAGTTCATCTGTGGAATAAATTACCCAGATGGATAGGGAGCTCTCCTTCACTGACTACATTTAAGCAGACGTTGGGGAGCCATCTATAATGAATTCTTTAATTTGGATGGTTTCTGCACTGAGCAGGAGATTTGATTCAATTACCTAAATGATCATTCCAATCCTTTAGTTCTATTGCCTATGATCTGCTCCAACTATATTTATATTTTGAACAGTACTTAAGATCAAATTGTTTCCAGTCAGGCCAGCAAGAACACCTTCAAACAGTCTTTCACAATAAGGAGGAGTTTTCTTAAAATTATAATCCAAGAGGGATTCCAAATGAGATTATGTAATTCACACAAGACATTTAGGATATACCAATGTGCTCCGAAGACAACACAGAGCTAAATATGTTGGTGTTCTTAAGATAGAAAGACTGCTGATCTAATTTCCCCTGGGACATGGAAAATGAAACTATGGGATCTTTTTGCCCTTCGTCAAAATGGAGAAATTACATGATATGCATAGTTCGTTACAACATTTCTTCCTCTCAGAAATATCAAAGTAAGAAAATGAGTCATTGTTGCTCTCTATCCATGAAATGAAATTGCCAGTGGAAAAAAATACAAAGTGAATAGTTGTGACCGTGAGAAAAGTTTCCAAATTGCAGAATACGCTAACACATGCACCCTGGAACAATAGTTACATTCAAAGTCAACAAAGTAAAGGCACAAATTAGGAGGAGTAGCTCACACAAAAAGGTGACATTTACATACAACCTTCAGAAATATTTAAAGAATAAAAATTTCAGGCACAGAAAATAAACAGAAAGACGAGACATGCATTTTATGCATTAAAATAAGCATTTTTTACTTATTTTTACATCTTAAATGTGCATTTAGCATGAGGGAGTCAAAGAGTGTCATGCAACCCTGGTTGGTGGCTTGACGGGCGCTGCTTCTGCCTTGCTAATTTTTTAACTTGTAAATTTTAATCTTGTTTTTTAACTGTGTTCCTAAGTCGCATTTTAACATTATTTTATGATGTTATTAGTATACTGCCTAGAGTCACTTAGGTGAGATGGGCAGTGCAGAAATCTGCTAAATAAATAAAACCTATTTTGCAGTATTAAAGATTGTTTACAGACCACAATGCAAACATTTGGCGCAGACCACGCTTTGTTCTGGTTCACATACAATTTCCCACAACGTCATTTGGTAGCCCACAATACAACTTGCTAATTAGTTCAATATCAGTCCAGACATTTGGAACCATGGTTTGAAATCTTCTTAATGAGTCCACTCTTTCTGCAGTTCTTATTGTGCCACTGATGAGCTGACATCCATAAAGAGTGTGCTACATTTTACCTTGGTAGATATGGAACTATGCAAACCTTGCCTGAAAGCCTGTTGTTGTTGTTTTCCCTGACAACATTATATTTGTAATGGAGTCTTATTTGGAATTGGGAAGAGCGTGCTGATAGAGCAAAAGTTCTTTACCATTATCTTATAGTGCTTGGTGTGTATATAGACTTTGGGCCAAAGCCCTGAGGTAATACAACACTGAAACAACCAAAAATAATATAGTACAGTCCTATATCATCTTCTCAGAATTATCCCATGGCATACAGTGTAGTTTACTCCCAAACCTTGTAACCAGTCTCTGTAGTGAGTTTATTTTTTTCGTTATTTTTTGAACTTGCTTCTCCTTGCACATGCAGCAAAAGGCTTTGATTAAAATCTAAGTCTGAACAGCAGGCCAAAGTGGTCCCAGTTTAATTATATGTTGACATGATTGTGGCAAATGACCTTTCTGACAAAATGCAGAACACAAACAAGTTTTGAATGATAAAGCTGAAGTTGGGAGCACAAAATGAGAAGGAATTGCATTCTTTCCACATCACATCAGCCAATTATCAGATATCTACTCGTACAAAACTGTTTTAACTATGGTTACAATGTAAAGAATAGCTTTTTAACTATTCATCCTTCTACCAAGTATTTTTTCCCATGAATGCAAGCCAATATAAACCTTGTGTCAAAAAGACATGAGTCATGCTTATGGATTTATCTTGTTGGGGCATTTTGTATAAGGGAAAAAATACAATTTTTAAAAAAAATCCTAGGATATTTGATGAGAATTATTTGCTGTAAAATAATTTGGTTGTCTGAATTTACAATTATCAATCTACAATTTACAATCACCGCCAGCCAAAACTGTCTCAAAGGCACAAATAACCCCCCCCCACAAAAACCACCCATGATAGAAGAGTTTAATCACATATATAACATGATATACAGAGGTGGGTTCTAAATCTTCTTAGTGCCAGTTCGCTCAGGGGCACACTGTGGCCGTGCATGCATGCGCAGTGCTTTAAAAAAGTTTCTGTGCATGCACAGAAGCAAAATTCAAGATGGCGGCGCCTATGGCGCCCCCAAAAGAACTGACTTGGGAGCATGGCAGCCCCAGGATGCTAACGGTTCTACTGAACCATGCTGTTAAGTTACTAACGGTTCGGTAGAACCGGACTGAACCGTTAAGAAATAAAATATCAAATATAAAAGTACATACCACAATATGCAGCACTCCAATCACTGGATAAGAAAAAAAAAGATCAAAGCCCAATTTGGAGAGGTATGAATCAGTGATTCATTTACCATAATGGGGTGTTAATTACCATTGAACCCGTGTAAGATCCAGCTCTCATTCACTAACATTATTATCTGCATTAACTGATAAATAGACTCCAATGGTTTTAGATAACAGTTTCACAGCCTAATCTGGCAATGTTAATTGAACCTGGATCCTATCTATGCACAAAGTGTGTGCTCCAGCCCTGCATTAAAGCTGCATCACAGAACCAACAATGATATACTTGAAAAGCAAAATAAACCCATGCAACAACAGACATCATCATGATAACAGAAGACAAGTATGACCATTTGGCCATAAAATGAATCATAACAGTGAACGTTTATGGAGTTAGTCACCTCAGTAAATATTACCATTATTCGTTTTTTAGCATTTCAGGACAATTTTCTAAAATCTTTGACATATTTTTTAAGGAATATAAAAACACAAAACTATTCTGTGAAGGTAAAAAATAAAGTATTTCTTTCATGGAGTTAACATTCAATTAAGCTCACAGGTTTGGTTTGATTTAGTTTGTTTAGTTTAGCCTATACTTTAGGTCAGGCTTGTTAAACTGGCAGCCCACAGGCCAGATACAGCCCACATAGGCCATGCAGCTCTGCACCCCAGTTCCTTAAAGGCAAAAAACATGCCAATAGGTTGCGATACGGCCTGCGATGCAATCAGGTTTGATACCCCTGCCTTACGTCATAAGCTATAGAAAAGATAACTTTTCGCAGAACAGGGATTGCAATACTTAGTAAAATACACTTTTTCATCCAAAGATACTATATTTCTGAGTGCAATGTCAAACAGGCAGTCCTTGACCTACAACCATTCAAAGTTACAACGGCACTGGAAAAAGTGATGACTGGTCCACTCACAACTGTCACAGCATCTCCAAGGTCATGTGGTCACCATTTGTGACCTTTTCAGTTGGCTTTCGACTAGCAAAACCAATGGAGGACGGCAGATTCATTTGACGATCTCATGTTCATTAAATGAATCTGCCTTCTCTCATTGACTTTGCTTAACTTAACAACCAGGAGGATTCGTTTAATAACCATGGCAAAAAAAGGCCATAAAATCACATGTGATTCACTTAACAACTGACTCAGTTAGCAATGGAAATTCCAGTCTCAATTGTGGTCGTAAATCAAAGACAATATGTATTTGGTTGTGAAAAATTCATTTGGCCATGAACAAGTATAGTACCAGTTCCCTCTGTCCTGTTCTTTTGTTATTTTATGTCTTATAGTTTGAGGTAGGATATTAAATATTATTAGGCAGAAAGTGTTCATTTAGCCTAGCAGTATGCCACTTCTTAGCTGGCTTGAGGGGTGGTGACACAATGATAGCATGCAAGGGGTTTATGCTTTTAAAAAATATATATTTTAGCCTATCTTTTTTGCCCTTGTTATGAAAAGTGACAAGAAACCAAACCTGTCATATTTGTTGCTGAAATTAAATATTCAAAGATTTAGGAATGGAATAAAAAGCAATACACTCTTTAATATGCCATTCCTTTTGATATGGCAGAAATGCTCTACTCTGGTGAGAAGTATTGCCTTTTTCTTTTTCCCCCGCTTAATACTGTGCAACTTTTATTTTACTAAACCACAACATATACACATATACATATACACCAATTTTTGAAAGGAAAAAGAAAAGGAAGATGACTATTCTATTTTCTGAAGCTATCTGTTGCTACTTTATACAGAGATAGTCTTGGTGTTCTCTGAGGATGGGAGCAAAATTTTGTATACAACACTGCTGACAAGTACCATATTTTTCGGAGTGTAAGACACACTTTTGCCCCCTAAAAGAGGCTGAAAATTTGGGTGTGTCTTATACTCCGAATGTAGCTTTTTTTGAAGCTCTTTTTTCAGTCCTAACGAGGCGTTAACGAGTGAAGCAATCTTTACAGGCTTTTTTCATTGCTTCTATCTATCAGCTGTGCTTTAAATCTTTTTTTCAGTCCTAACCAGGAGATAAAATAATGTCCTGAAGCTGAGCAGACTAAGGACACTAGCCAGATGAATACATAGTAGGCTGCTTTTTTCTCCTATTTTCCTCCTCAAAAACTAAGGTGTGTCTTATACTCTGGTGCGTCTTATATTCTGAAAAATACAGTAATTAGCAGAAAGCTATCTACGGTACATTTTTTTAAAAATGAAAAGAGAGACATGATTATAAGGGATATTATACAAGGTAATATATTATTCTTTTAACCTTTATGAATCACTAACAATTTTCTATTGATATTTCTATTGACACCCATGAAGTTCTTGTATGGCTCACCTGAGTTTATCTGCTACAAAGATTACTCGTCGCTCCAACAGGAGTGAAGCAAAGATTCTGATGATCTGTCGTATACTCAGACACTTGAAAAGGCATTCAAAGTCCACATGTTCCAGCCGAGAATCCATTGGTCGGCGAAGCTCTATCACCTGAATATATTCCATAATCACAATTGACACTCAAATTAGCTTGATTTGAATGTGGACCATAGCACAATCTTACCTCAATTATTCAATATTAGTAAAAAAAAAAACACCAAAATGTTTCTCAAAATATTTGTGGGGTACAGACTTGGATGAGGGGTTACAACATATTTATGGTCAAATAAACCAGTAATGGCAAACCTATGGCATGTGTGCCACAGGTGGTACGCGGAGCCCTTTCTGAGGGCACGCGAGGCGCTACCCTGTCAGCTCCAGCGCGCGCAAGCTGATTTTTGGGCTTGGTTTTCAGCCGTTTTTCACCCTCCGTAGGCTTCAGGACGCTTTCCTGAAGCCTCTGGAGGGTAAAAAATGACCCAATATAGGGCCTCTATGAGTTAGAAAAACAGTTAAGAAGATTGAGATATCTCAAATATACTTCGAATTTAAAAAAAAGTAACATTTGAAAATATTCTATATGTTCAGCTTGCAGAAGAGAAGAATATGGGAGACATGATACCTTCTTTTAGTATCTAAAGGACTGATGGCGCATAATCTTTTAGTATTGTTCCAGGGACAAGAAACAATGTCTTCAGATTGCAAGGAAACTGCAATTTAATTGACATTAAAAAAAATTCATAATGGATAAAGCTATTTCAACAATGGAGCCAGCTGCCTTAGGAGATAGTGGATTCCCTTTTGTTCAAGGTGTTCAGACTAAGGTTAAATGGTAGTATGTTTGAGGATGCTAACAGATTCCTGTACTGGGAATATGTCAGACAACATGATCTCTATTAACTCTTACATCCTATCATTCTATATTTCTGAGTTTTTCTATCTAAAATATTCTCAGCGCAAACTTGATGGCTTATGCCATCTCAGCTTATGCAGTTGATGAGAATATAGAGAATGAAACAAGGGTTCATTCTATCATTCACCTAATATGATACATAAACACATACAAAAGCTAACTGATAATAAGAACATTATCTTTTGCATGACTAGCTTTGTTTTTATCAGAAATTTTATATATCTCTGGGTTCAGTGGCTTTGTAATGTTTTAGTGACCAAACAGAGGAAACACTGTTATTTATTTATTAAATTTATTAATTAATTAATTAATTTATTTATTTGTTAGCTCTTTAAGATGAACTTGTCTGTGATTATATGTTGCTCCTGATGTAACAGCCAGGGATTAGTCATATGAGACTGATTGCCAACCTTCTGACAAACCCTGTCAATGTTTTTATTTTTTCTTATTTAATATCAAGAAAGCTTGAAGTATATAGCAGCTAAAATAGAGATTCAAATTCATTAAAATAGTCATCTACGCATTGTATACTGGTTAATAAAAATATTCATAAATGGGAACTATTAAAGAACAGTCACAAGGCATACAATCCCTATAGTTGTGGTAGCTCTTAATAATCCACTTTCATTCTTCTTAGTTATACTATTTAGGAGAATAAAAGTTTGCTAGGGCTTTATTTCACAATATATTTACCTCATTTCCAGCTCCAGGCAGGAAGGTTTTGACTTTGATTGTCTTTCCAGGTGCAGGGAAAGGGGACTCCATCAAGCTTCTCATAAATGGATAAACCAGAGCAGCAGAAATTCCTCTCCTTCTTTCAACTTCGTCCAGGATCTGATTCATTACAATCAATTCAGAAGCAGAAAAAAAAGTAAAACAGTAGCAAACACTTGTGTACTATATAAAGGGAATGGGAACTCTCTTTTTTATTTCTATTTCGGATTCTGTTCCCTTGGGGCAATTTATACAAAGCTGTCTGCTACTTTTAAAATTAAAAATGAATAGTACTGGAATCAAGAGGGAGCAAGGTTTTCTCCTCCTCTGTCTGCAATCTTCTTTCTCTTTGTGTACCTCAGTATTGCTTGTCCTCTCTCAGACATCTCATTCTCTTTTCCCACAGCCTGACAACATACTAGTCAATAAAGGCAAAGTCCTAGATGTGCAAATCCTAGGCAGTGCTTACTTCAGTCTAATCAACAATTCTCAATTTCACACAGTTCTGGCACTATGAATTATTCCATAAAAAGAGCTGGTTTCTTCAGAAAAATGTATATATAAGAAAGGCATTCCCAATGACACAAATATGAAAAAGGTGTTTCTAGCACTCAAAATATTCATACTATCATGAATCAAAATATATATATAGTAGCATTTTAATGGATGGACAATTCTTGAATCATATGACTAAATAACACATGTTGCCAGTAGGAGTGGAATGAATCTATTCCAAACGCAGAAAATACTAGTTTATTTTAAATTTATCAATTCAAGTCTCACCACATTGCTATAGTACTAATTGCAGCATGGGTTCGTTACAAACTGGACACATAAAATGAACCATTGTCCCTTCACTCTGCTTTTTAAATCATTTTATTTGATTTTAATGGATATCTAAAAGCACAACCAAGAAAAAAGGGAAGTGAAGAAGTGAAAAAGAAGTAAAGGAGAGAAAAGAGATTTATAAAAGATGTGTAAAACTGAAAAAGAAATTCTAAAGTAATGTCAGACTAAAACATTACATTAGCTCCACACATAAAATAATCTTTATTATTATTGAAATCAAAGCAATAATTAGCAAAGTAATAATTTTTACGTCAGAAAAATGTGGCCTTTGGTGGACAGAAAAAAGATGATTATTTGAAACAATATAGAAACTGAAACTGAATAAATCCTCAGGACTAGGTTTTTTTTCATTATAAGATTTTTGAAGCAATCTGTTAATACAATAATCCAATTAATGAATGACATACAACGAGGTCTTCATTGCAAAATACTTTTATCTCTTTGATTTACAAATAAAAGAATGATCTAATTCACTCACAGCCACACTGGTTTATCTTTTTACTGAATGTATATAACAAACTTGGAAAGAAGTCAAATGACCTTTAAGTGATCGAATACATCCTGATCAGGCTGGATTTGGCCTGAAAATATATATAATATCTGATAGCCTTCCATCCTCCTTCCTAGATCAGTAAAATGAGGACCCAGATTGTTGGGAGCAAGATGCTGACTCTGTAAACTGCTTAGAGAATGCTGTAAAGCATTGTGAAGAGGTATATAAATCTAAATGCTAGTAGTATATTCTGACTATAAATTAAGGGAAATTGTATTAAAAGAATATGAGCATGTTTTTAAAACTGGAGAAAGAAACATTAATAGCTTGCACTATGTTGATGTCTCTAATAGTTGAAAATGTAAAGGATCTGCAAGGTATACTAATAAAAGTCAAGGAGCATAATGAAAAAACAAGATTAAAATTAAATATAATATCAATATATTTAACAAACAGCCTCAAAATTGACAATGAAGTTATCAAAGTAATGGATAGCTTCAGTATTTTGGGATCAGTCAACATTAAAGGAAGAAGCAGTTAAGAAATATGCCATAGACTAATACTTGGTAGACCAATTATGAAGACCTTCAAAAATATATTTCAATGTATGCTATGCTATGAAAACAATGATATTCCCTGTGACACTCTATGGAAGCAGATGTTGGACTCTGAGGAAAGAGATTAGCACTGTGGATAGACTCAGTAACAGTAGCAATGAGTCCACTGTAAATCAAGTTAGGGATAGATCATCATGGAGAAAAATATATCTATGTTTTTATATATCTTTGTCTATATCTTTGAAATTGACTGGATGGTACATAATTAATACTTTAAATGCCATAAGTATCCATACAATCCACATCTATAAGAATACAACAAAATAAGACAGGCATAATCCAAGCTAGAGAACAGTATCAAAGAAAATGAGTGAGAAACTGTGTTTAGGATATGTCTCCCATATTTTCAACAAGATATACCCTATATACTTGCAGATAATCCCAGCTGCAGATAAACTGAATCCAATTTGGGAGGAGGAAGTGATGAAAAACCATTTGCCTAGGAAGTTGCATCTGTAATTTTATCTTTGGTATGTTAACTAGGAATTATGATAGTTGAATCTCAATACAAATGGAGGGATCCAGATAGGGAAAGGTTGGCCTTCATTACAGAAAAAAAGTACCATAATTGGTATATACAAAGATCTTGAGATTCTTTATGTAACTTATCCTTCCCCAGGAGCTTCCACCTAGAATTTCCAACTAAAGACGAACTATGGTTATTGAGGTCAAATACATCCACAAAGCATCAGATTAACTGAGCTTTCATATTTTTTGTTTCAACATATAATTCCTATTTAGCAATCTGTAGCCCGGAATAGAGGAGAAGTTACTACATACTGGAAGACTTGGAAAATTCCAAATCAGTGTGCATATATTTGTTTCTCCTGGTAGATTATTTCAGGCGGTATAGAATGTAAGGATTAAATATGTAGTAAGTCTACAACCATGTCCTGGGAAAAAGAATTATATCCAGGTATTAAATCTTCTAGTAATAAATAGATAATGGATTAGCATTATGCCACACCATCTTTTCAGATAAATGTATCCAGAACTGCAACTCAAGCAAAGTAACTTTAGGAAACAAAAAAGCATCAAGACATGTATTTCAGACACAGAAATAAAGCATTCATTTATAAGACCACATAAATGATTAAAATATGCAGCAAAATCATTCCAAGATACTGTTATCACCCATCAAGGAAAGAATGCTCCTTCTTGAATCAAAGTTTTCTGCCAGCAGCTAAACAAAGACAATGCTGAAAGACCAGCTTACCTTGGAAAATAAGTCAAAGCAACCCAGGCGGCTGATGACACAATATACTTCAGGCAGGCGTGGTCCTTTTCCACTTGGCTGCCAATTTGAAAAAAAGAGAGAGATTTGAATCACCCTTTAAGTCATTTTCAGATGACTTAATGACTTTTTGCTTTTTGTATAATTTTTCTGCTATTCTTCCTCAAATTAGTCACAGTGTTTTACCAATGATGGGAAACCAATTGCATGAGGAGCCCTCTTTTCCTATGACAATTGCTGTACAATGGAGACACTCCAGCATTCTTCCAAGTCAAACCAGACACAATTGCAACTTCTGTAAGTTGGATCCTAGTTTCATTTTTTCATGGCATATGGAGTGAAACCATCCAGACCACTCATGGGGAAGATAGGAAAAGAGGGTTAAACAGTAATACCATTCTGTGGTCAAATATACTGTGATGGAGTTTGCTGCTGTGACGAATCCACAATACATCAGAATCCATAACAGAGTTCTTACACCAATGAATGCAATCAGGAAACAGTTACCATATTTCAGAAAACTGATTCCAGAAACCATGGCATGATGTAAGTAGGTCAACTTTATTTTCCTTCTCCTGTCCAACTGTACAACCACCATGAGGGCAAAATATTTTGGCCCAGGTTCAACAACAAGGAATAATCAATCCCTGAGGGGATACTTCTGTGTTCCTTATTTTAGATACAACTCTTCTTTCCATTTTCAATTACATCAAAAGCTATGGTGAATTTAAACAAGAATCCTGTTTGTTAACCAGACTTTTATGGCACTTTCAAAAAGTTTTTATTATTGGTGAATACCCTTGGTGATCAAAATTATTTTGCTTTTTGCATATCATTCAGATTAATGTTTTAAAATGAAGATGTTGAGCCGGTCAACAGGTGTTTGAGCTGCTACAGTAAAAATATCATAAAAGCTCTGTTACTAAGTGAACACAGATGAATCTATTTCTGGATCAGGACCTGCTGCTTAGTAGACGTCATATTTCTGAAAAAATAGAATCTTTCTTTGTCCATATTAGGTATAAAAAGGCCCTCTAAAAGCATCAAGAGATTATATCCAGCATGTGGGATTTGGGTTAAAATCATTGTGTCAAATCTGCAGGAATGTTGAAAGCATGCCAGGCGTCCTGGACAGCTACCAGCTAAGAGCTATCTTGCCGAGTGCCAGTAAAAACACTGCATTCCTGGTCCTATATAATAGCAGGAACAATAATGGTCACAGTTTAATCAAAGGCTGTGGCCCCATGAAATATTAGGGTTTTTTTTCCAATTTTTTTTTTACATTTATAATGTCACTTTTCTTTTTTTTATTAAGTATATTTACTTCCCAAATGTCTCTTCCTCCATGGCCCATATTTTAGTTAACTTCCTTTTATCAATAACATTGATTCACGTTGTGTTTACAAATCATGATGACAAAGAATGGAGCACACTAGTGTGGAAAAGCTTTTGACTGGCTGAAACTTTTACTTCTGTTAACTCTATTGGTGATGGATGAGAAGAGCCACTTGATAGTTGAAGGGGGGGGATTTAGAAGGGACTGAAGGGGGGTGGATTTCACTATTTCTCAGATAAGTTTGTTTTCCTAAAACACGGCCTTTTTTCGTACTTAAGCAGAGCAGCTGGTTGGATTGTAATAAAGTTAATGTGAGTTATTTGAGTTCTGTAGCTGCAGGAAAACCTGCATGCTGTGATCTTGATTAGTATACTGAGACAAAGGAGATCTTTCTACCAAAGTTCATCTCTGGGTAACAGAAGGAGGCCACCTTTCTGTGAAGCTTTATTGATCCAACATAGTAGGGTTCAAGCAATGATCCACATGGCAACAGAAATGACCTGAATCTGAGGGCAGATTCATGCAGCTCTTCTGTATATTCATTGGTTCTGCTCAGAAGTTTTCATATAAGTTCCTTTGTCAAATGAATCATCTGAACTGCTTCCTGATGTATAACATGCAGTTCTGTGCCTCCCAGCTACCCCTACTAAAGTGACTTAGGTTGAAGCATGTCAAACAGCCTGTGTGGCCATTGGCCATCCAAATTATCCACTTCCCACAATGAAGGTACAAAACACAATGAGATCTTGCTGTTCTTATTACATGATCAACAAGGCCTAGAACAGCTGTAAACGATAAGCTTTGAATTTCCTGTGCAAATGAAATTAATATAGTCTTAAGCATGGGGAAGTTTTTGTTATCCATTTAGCAATCAGAAGGTATATGATATACCAACAATAAAACCTCTTATCCAATTCTCTCTGATATTTGGAATACATCTCTATTACTACATCAGAGTTTCATCTCTATTACTACATTCACTAATCATGCAATCTTTGACTTATTTTGGATTTGGAGCCATATCTTACCAATAATTTATAAACCCAGCCTAGCAAATGTTTCAAATTACACACTATAAGGTTTATTAATTCTGTCCAGACTCTCACTATTCCCCCTTGTTTTTGTAGTTCTTTGTCTTATGAACCTAAATCAACCTTATGACCTTTTAAAATAAAATCTTTATCTTATTGCTACTTACAATTTGCAATCTAAATGAGTTATTATATTTTTACTGAATATTTAATTTTTTTGAAAAGTAGGTGTGGTGGAGGAATCTGGACTTGCTGTACTTGTTTTCTTTGTTTGTCCCAGACATTCAATAGATTACTTATTATATGAACTTTTATATATTGTTTATTCCCTCCTATATCAATGGGCGATCATAGGTAAGGATGCATGTAGGATTTCACTTAAAGAAGCAGGTTCTAATCTAGTTTAATAATTGTGCCTTGTTAAAAAAAACAGTGGAAAGGCATGAAATACCCCATTAAAGAGGCTTTGTGCTAAGTGAAACCAGCAATTGTTCATTAATTGAGTAGAAGCTTCTCAATGCTGGACTGTATGAGTCAGCAGTGCATCAGGGAAACTCTATACAATCTTTGAACTGTTGTCAACCTTGCATAATAGTAAATACAAAAAATCCCACCCTATCATCAAAATTAATTTTCCCACCTGGAAACATCAACCTTTGATTTTAAGTAAGGAAGCATTTGATCTTATAACACCGTGGTGGCAAACCTATGGCACATGTGCCAGAGGGGGCATCACCCCAGCTCAGTTCTGCCACGCATGTGGGTGCACCTCCTGCCAGCCAGCTGGTCTTTGGGTCTCTGCTGCGCATGCACGGGGGTGGGGTACAGGCAGGGGGTGGGGTGCTTGTGCAGGGGTTGCATGTATGGGGGCAGGGCACATGCGGCGGGTGCACGCATTGCATTTTGGAGGTTCGTGCCCACTCGCTTTGGGCACTTGGTCCAGAAAAGGTAAGCCATCACTGTTATAACACCTTACAATAAAACACTCAGCAGTTAATACTTCTGTTTAAATGTTTAAATGTTATGTTTTAATATGCTTCATTGAAATGATCTATTTAAAGTTGACTCAACTTCCGGTAAGCCTATGAGCCCTTCAATCAGATTGAAAATGCAAGTGTTGTTGTCAGAGTTCCTTGTATAAGAAGTTCATCATGGGTGAAGCATAATCCTAAAAAGCTTCCTCAGAATTAAATCTCACTATGTTCTTTGAAATTAGACACAACATTATATCTGGACTCTTCCCTGGCCTTCATAACAGATAAAATAAGTACTGTAGGCTGTTTGCCTCTTAATATTGGTTGTGTGACAATTAAGGGCTGAGAGCTCTTGAGCTCTATTTGTGGGCTTTTTGGATACACTATCTGATTCCAATAGAGAAAAAAGGGTTGAGTAGTTAGGCTTCTGATCTCATCTAGCAGAGGTATTTCTGTATAGGTGTTGAAATATATAACAAGCAAAACAAGAACAAAATTCCAGGGATTGCAAATAATTGCTAGATTCAAGATACTAGAAACTCCTATTAAGATTTAATTAATTAGAACTACAGACTCAACCATACAAACAAAAGTATTTGAATATAATTTCTAACAACCCCAAGAAGTAAAGTAGCCATCCAGAAATCAAAGTTGAATTTGTCAAGAAAACATTAATGGCAATAATCAGAACCAGCTTAAAACAATTAGTTATGTAAAGGCAATAAAGCATTTAGTTGTTAAATGACACCATGCTGTATATATTAATACTTGCGGGAATCTGACAACTGTACTTGTCTAACTTTATTTTTTGGGAAATGAAAATATTAAGCAAAAATTGGACTGGAAGCAGAACCTGACAGTGCCAGACGTTACTCAACATAAACTGCCAATATTATTTTGTATCCCTTTAAGTTATGAACTTATTACAAATTTAGATCACATTGCATAGATCAGAAAGCTTATTATGAATGTGTATTGTCAGAATGAAGAATAAATGCATGGCTAAATAAAGATAAATAAATAAATATATAGGAAGCTTGGTATAGTAGCAGCAGTTATCTGCAATTCCACATGCTCTTAGTGTCCATGTAGTCCTCCATCTAGCCCCACTAGCATTTTTGAGATAAATGTCAACCTAATAAACATCCAGAATCCACTGTGAATTGTTCCACTAATGTAAATGATCAATCACTGCTGCTGCAACTATTCTAAGGAGAACCATCCAGAGAGAGCACTGTATCATCATCATGTGAGGATATACTTTCTCATTTCTGTTTTCTCCAGAAATACTCTATTCTGGGTTATATCTGCCAAACATAAAGTGAGACTTAGGTGTGGAGTAAACGAGAAATAAATGTTACAAGACTAGCCCTGCTTAAAAGAAAAAAAGTAAAAAATACCCTGCAACCAGTGGTGAAATCCAATTTTTTTTACTACCGGTTCTGTGGGTGTGGCTTGGTGGGCGTGGCAGGGGAAGGATACGGCAAGATCTCCAATCCCACCCTACTCCGGGGGAAGGATACCGCAAAATCTCCATTACCTCCCCACTCCTGGAGGAAGGATATTGCAAAATCACCATTCTCACCCCATTCTGGGACCAGCCAGAGGTGGTATTTGCCAATTCTCTTAACTACTCAAAATTTCGGCTACTAGTTCTCCAGAACCTGCTGGATTTCAACCCTGCCTGCAACATTGAGTGCAAAAATGTAGCACACAATTTCAGGGGAAAAAGTACTTTAAAACTTAGAAAGTTAAATTATATTATTTGTGTTTATTTTTAATTACAGTATTTACTATTAACAGCATTTATATTGTACCTTAGCCTAAGGACACTATCAATAATAATAACAAATATTCAAATACAATTCCTTTGCCAAGAAAGCTGGGTTTCATCTTAAGATCATAAATAAGACTTGTTATATACAGTATTTATGTATTAAAGAGGTAACATACAATATCTTTTGGTTACCTGGCTCATTATAGAATAATAGAATTGAAAGGAGCTCAGAAACATTTTTCCTATTTTAGGTTCAATACAAGATCTACAATGCAAAATGCAAGTTCAGCATTCATAACAAATAGTTATGATGTCTCTGCTTAAGTGCATGAAGAGAAGGAGAGCCCATTAGCTTCTTCTCTTATGAATAAATCGTTTCTCTATTCATGTAATCTGATCGAAATCTTCTCCCCTGAGATAGCCACACTTATCCTAGTAGACAATCTCCTTGTGCCCCAGTCATGAGTTGAATCCTGAGCGGCTCAAGGTTGACTCAGCCTTCCATCCTTCCAAGGTCAGTAAAATGAGATCCCAGATTGTTAGGGGCAATATCCTGACATTTGTAAGCCATTTAGAGAGGGCTGTAAAGCACTGTGAAGTGGTATATAAGTCTAAGTGTTGTTGCTATTGCTACATGGAATTTGATTCTAAGTATACATTTTCTTCAGAATATATATATTTTCAATTGCCATCCTATTTGAGACAATCACTAAACAAGGTAGCCACTAAACAAGGAGCAGCTGTATATTCTGGAACGACTGAGAATAACATCATCTGCATGGCGTATAATTGAAGTAAAGCTAACTAACTCCATGAGCTGAATTGATTGCCAGTTGGCTTCCAGCTCCAATTCAAGATGCTGGCTTTATAACCTTTAAGGCCTCTTCATGGCATGGGATTGAGGATTATCTGAGAGACCATTTCTCCCAGTTAAATCAGCCTGCCCCACAAGATCTGGCAGGGTAGGCATTTTGCAGGTACCCTCAACCAGAGACCTTCACCATGTGTCTTCTCTGTCTCCATGCCTATCTTATGGAATGTTCTTCTCCCCAAAATTAGACTAGCTCCATTGCTTTTCAAATTCTGAAAAGCCCTCAGGACTTGGCTATGTTGTCTTGCCTGGAACTGTAGAAGACAACACTAGAGGTCAACTTCAGACAGATCACACAAATGGCCATCAAGTGCAGCGGCGGCGTATACCAAAATGATACACTGTGCCTGCTGCTGTTCTGTATAAGTTTTAACTCTCTTAGTCAGGTAATCACCTCCTCTAAATGGATGACATCAAGATATATGTCAGGTGGATCAGTCAATCCCTGTCTTGTACATTCTTTTCATACAACTTTCATACAACTTAGTGTCATCCATGAAGAGCAGGTACTGTTCGTAATTCCACTCTTGAATTTGTATCCATATTCAGTCCTTATGATTATCTGACTGAGGGGGTTCAAACCTATGTAGAAGAGCAGCAAGGACAGTGCATCACCTTGGCATATGCCACAGCCGCACTTGTTGCCCACTTGTGTGAGCTGCCTCGAGTTGACTTCTAGTGTTGTCTTCCACACTCCCACTGAGTTATTAAGGAAGGTTCTTGATGTCCTGTTGTGTGAGAAAGAGATTAATAAATAAATATACTAACACAAAACCTTGCATTTTTTTCTTTTTGAAGCTTATTGCCCTGATTCCAGAATTTAGTGCTTTTAAAAAAGATTGAGAATACTCACCAGTAACCTCCTGCAGTAGCCGAATCTTCGGCTGCCATCTTCTCCAGTCAGCATGAAAGAGAATGTTTCACTGCAACAAAAATTGGTACATGTTGTAATCTATTACAACACGTAGGGCTAAGAATAATACCTCTGCTTTTTCTTTCAACTAATCATATTTTTCTTCAGATTCAGATGTTGTTGGATATCTTCTAATCAGATAAATCTTGTGAATTATCTACCATTTTTGTTCAGGTTCTGATATTAACCAGACAATATGTACTTATCCATGTGTCAACAAGTACAGTATTGAAAATGAGGTGCAATGAGGAAATGCTTTATATTTCCTATTTTAAAATTAATTCAAAATTTATTCTGATAAAACTTACTACCAAACATTAAGTAAATAGAAATATAGCAAAAGTAGAAGTGGGCAACTCACAGGTCAGACATAGCCCTTTAAGCAGCCCTGCAGGTCTCCTTATTACAATTTGGCCATGCTATAGTATTAGTCATCATTAGCAAAAAGTAAAAGAGATTTGTCAAACCTCAAAAAACATTAACATTTAAAAAAATACTCCCCAACAAGAAAGAATCAAAATCGGGGGAGGGGGAGGGGGGGGAGAAAGAGACAAAAAAGTTCCACTTCTACTGCAGTCAGTGTTGATTGCTTTCTGCAGGTTTATTGTTGCAAAAATAATGGTAATAGATAATAATTTATATGCAGTATAATCGTAGTTGGTAAACTCTATATAGCATAAAGTACTGTTAAAAAAATCTAAGAAATGGAAAAGAACTCAGTTTTAATTTCAAATTAAATAATTAACAGTTGCATTTAAAGTTATGACTTTCAAAATCTATTTGTTCAAATATTCTGGCTTTGAAGTAAATGGAAGAATGGTTTGAAAGCTGGAAAAGTTTCATAATTCTGATCCTAACTTTTCAACTAAGTGAGAACTGGATGAGGAGGAATAATATAACAGAAATTATAAAGGCATGCTATTAGTTCCCTAGAGTTGAATACAAGGGAAAGAAAGCATAGTGCAAGCTTGGTTACTTTGTAAATAATACTGTGATGATGGGAGTGTAGTTCACCTGTTATATTCAGATACTGGATTCCAGTCCTTGGCATCTGGAAAACAAAACTGAGGGATGGCTTTGAGTCGCTCTTCAGCTTCCCGAACTTGCTTTGTGGGTCTTTCTAGCTGTGATTGAACAAATCAACATCAGCGTTTAGCACAGACTCAAATAAATCCTTTGAAAACAACACTAGGAATTCAGAATTCAACAGCATGATATTACTTGCATCAGTCTCCCTTCCTGTACAGATAGCTACACTCATCATTTCTATAAGCCAGAGGTTAAGGCTAAATGATGTCACAAAACAAAGAGAAGTAGCAGAACCAAACTTTTCAACAGCATTTTTTCCCCAATAGTAGATTCCAATACATTCTATATTTAATACCATTGTCCTCTCTCTCCCTCTCCCTCACACACACATACACACACACACAGACAGACGATAGATATACACACACACTCTTAGCAGTGTTCTAATATCATAGTAGAAACAGATCTAACAAGAAATGAAGTAAACAGATCTCGTGACAGTAATAGAGAAATTACTCATAATTAAAAGGAATTCTTACTTTTACCTTTGGAAATTGATATGTGACTTCAGGAAGGTATGTATTTTTGGAGGGCTTCTTCTTAAGAGAAACCACCACAAAATACTCAAACAGTTCACGTTCCTGCCATTCAATTAACTCCAATTCCAGAGTTCGATAACTAGGAGCCCTCTTTAGCATTGACTGGATGTGGACAAGCCGCTGGGTATGAGCTAGCATTTCCAAAAAACAAGAAGCATTAGCTGGTGTTTGTGTAAATCATCTGAAATTGTGAGCATTTTGCATATGTTAGAAGTTCTTGAAAGGAACCATACTCCATCAAAACCAGGTATGCCCAATCTGTGTGCCATGGGTCACATGTGGCCTGGAGCCTGGACCACAAGTAATACAGCACCACAAGATCGTAAACTTTTAACATTATTATAAATGTTGGACAATCACGATCTAAACGATTAAACACCCTCAATCAACTACACAGCACCACATACTGTATAACAGATGTCATGCCTAACATTTCCCAAACAATTACTTAATTAATAAATAAAAATCAAATAACCTTATAATCAATAAAAAACCCATTCTATATTTTAGCGATGTTTTTACTATGGTAAGTACTAATAATTTATACATTACTAATTATAAAATCATTTCTAGATTTCTGCATCTACTAACCTTGCTATGTTTATTCACAATCTTATTAAACAAAACATGCCTGCATATGTAATCTATTGGTTATGTTTAAAAAAGAACTATAGGAATTGAGAGGTAGTTTGATGTAGTGATTAAGGCACCAGACTAGAAAGGGGAAGACTATGAATTTAAGTCCCTCCTTAGCCAAAAAAGGTGGCTGGGTGACTTTGGGCCCATCACTCGCTCTTCGCTCAACCCTCCTCACAGGGCTGTTGTTGTGGTGAAAATAGAAGGAAGAAGGTGTGTTGGATATCTGCAGTAACTTGAATTATTTGTAAAAATAATAAAGGTGGAATACAAATAAAATAAATTGATCGATTGATTGAACCTAGAAATCACTTTCCACAAAATAAAACAAGTGGTAGTTAAGACTAGCTCAGGGACACAGCACATTATGGAAATATTGAAATTTTAAAATCATTTTCCAGCTGGTTAGAAAAACAAATGGGAATGAAGAAGAGAGTAGCTCTCCAAGTCGATATAAGTCACATGTCAGGATTTATTAACTGCAGATCAGACATGTAGAGAGGCCAGTATTTCAGTTTTATATGATAGTTTTGATGGTTCACTGATTTTATAGAATATCTGCTCTATATATATTGCAGCAAGATCCAACATGTAAATAAGCAAGGTATTACTTTTGCGGACAATTAGTAACAAACATACATATTACTGTTTTAATAATATCACTCCATAAAATTAGCCACAACACGTTGCAGTTTTCCCATCTGTTCCTGCTGTACCTCAAGTTACACATACCACAGTGATCTGCATCAATCTCAGGCCAGAAAATTTGTTTGAAATAGAAGAAAGTCTGGCATTAGTTGGAAAATCAACTCCATAAAAATATATTTACTGGCCAGGTGAGAGAGTGTTAGATAGATCTGACTGCTGGTCAGCAATGGCATCAAAAGCAGATGCAGGAAAGGAAAAGTGATTGTGCCCAGTTATTTCACAATGTTTTAACTTTTTAAAAGGAATTCTAAAAATGGACAGCGTCTCAGTCAATATTTTTTCAGTCCTTCAGATTGGGGAACTTTCTCCATGGCTAAGAAGCTGCACAAAGACAGGACTAGTAAAGTGCTGAAAAGCACATGCTCATAGCTGAGAAGAATTTAGTCCAACTCTGTTGAGTTTAGCAATTTATTTTTACCTTAGATCAAACCCTATGGAGCTTTTGGCAGTCCCCAAGGGCCAATCTTCCCACAAGTTCTTGCCAGTGACAAAACAATGATTTGAGGTGCTATATGTTGTAAAATAAGTTTTATGATATTTAATACAACTGCATTATTTCCTGTAATAATATCTATTAAGAGGCGAGGAGGAATCCTAAAATCTTAAGGGACTGAAATGTTGGCTCCTGCCAATTCTTGTGATGTCAATGCATCACTATTATGGATCCTTGCAAATCAAAGGGCAAAAATAATGAAGTAATTTCATGAAGAAATAATTTCCTGCTTTAGGGAGGTTTCTTTCCTTCCACTATATAACAGGGGGATAACATTACTGGCAAACTTCATAGATTTACTATAATGATTACTAATGCAGGACTGTAACTTTTGATTATATCCCAGAGGGTTACAGAATATGTGCAGGGAACTGCTAGAGTGAAGGGAAATTTATTTCATTTACAGGTTCCTTTCATTTGGCATATTCAAAATGTTTTGTGCATTTAAGAAAACTTCATACCACTAATTTCTGATTACCCATGTTATTAGTTATATTTATCTAAAATTTACTATTAAAGTGAGAATATAATTCAAATGCAAACAGCAAATGTCATCACTAGAACAATATAACTCAATACTGAAGCTGTCATCCCTTTGACATTTTGTAATTTTAGGGTGGCGGCGCAGCTGTTTTAAAGCTGGACAAAATTCAGAATTTTCTGCAGAATACAGCAATTAGCCACCAAACAGCAGGTGACATCAGGTCCCAGACAGGTCTCTTTACAAACGTTTCCTAACTCAAATATATCTATTTCCCGCTCCATCCTTGCAAATAAAAATGTTTTATGCATCTACTGTATATGAAGCTCTGAATTCCATCTGGCAGATGAATGAATTATTTCTTATCCTTTGCAAAATCTGTTCTACTCTTAAAACTGAGTTTTTATTTTCTTGAAGTATTTTGCCTTTTTTGATCTAGAGTTCAAAGGTATTTGATTAGCATCTTTTTGAAATAACAGCAGCACAAGATATATTAAATACTGTGACTTAATACACAGTATATTTCAAAATAGCTGAAAGAGGTATAAACGATTGTTTCCATTTACACAAAACCACATACAAGAGTCCATTTCTTTTATTCCATTGCTATTTCTAGTCAAACTAGTTCTGGTGACTTTTTAATATTCTAATGAAGCATGAATGTAGATAGTATGCATAACAGTCATCCCACTCCTAAGATGTCATGAGTTCTCTGAGGGGAAAAAAAAACCTAATCTTGTCCCCAACCCAATTTCATTGGGTCATAATGTAATTAGGAAAAACAATTTATGAATTTCTCACCTTTAAATCTATCATCTGAGTCACTTTCACTCTCACTGTTTTCATCTGAAAAAGACAGGAGGATTTTACTATTAACAAAGATGCACTGCAATGAACACGTGCCAAAAATTTCTTTGTAGAAAATGATTCATGATTTGCAAGTGTTTAAGAAAAGATAGGAAACATTTAGAAAACTGTCTTGATGTTTCCCGTCCAGATTATTTAGGTATTAAAAGAAACTGTGCAACATTTTAAAGAGGAACCACTTAAAAGTTTAAATTGGCTGAGTAATATCAATTAATGATATGAAAAATGCCAGTTTGAACAAAACATAAGGGCCATCACAGTAGCCAAACTGTGATTCATTCCCAGCAAGCAGCTTTCAAGAAGTTCAAGGAAGAGGTGTACACTCTAGTTAAATGCTCTTAGACAAGCAAACTACCACATCCACACCACCAGTTGCTATGAGGAACAGCCACATCTACATCAGCACTACCACATAGGTCTCCCTTCATCAGGAGCAGGATTAAAGCTTCATCCTAAACTAAAGCTATAGGCACATACCTTGGGAATAAGGTTCATTTGGAGTTTCTGACATTTCTTCTAGATCGGAATATATATAACCAGGCAGAATTCAAACGAATGACATAAGCAGAATTTAAAAGACATTAAAAACATTTCTTTGGAAACAGTAAGGATATACAGACTAGTTAAATAAATCCTGCTATTGTATTTATGTGTTTCCCATAATAGATAGATAATTGAATATATCGGTTCACCATAAGCACACTTGTGGACTACCACTGCAGAAATTTGTGGATAGGTTCCAAAGAACAATGAATAGCAGCTGCTCCTCATTTTACACAGTACAGATTTGTGAAGCTACACTAGCTTTCCCAGGTTATTCCAGTACTAGTAATTGGGTCTTTGCATTGAAACTGAGGCGCTCAAGGACTTGCATCAGAAAATATAATTTACTCATATATTCCCATCATGCAAAGAAACAAGCATCTAATCTTACAACTGTGTGTTTGTCATAAAAAATATTGGTATCCGAACTACTTAACAAATCACAGCAATTTCTGTAACTGGTGATCAACACTTTCCTATAAATCCAAAATATTTCTGCACTATACCTCGCAAGGATGCAGTTTCAATATTGGACATTGAAAGCTTCTTCAATCTTTTTTTCCCTCTTTTTGCACTATAGATAGAATTGATCCTCTGTACCAGCTGCAAAAGAAGAAGGAAAGAACCATTGGCACTGCCTACAGGACAAACATAAATCAAGCAGAAATTATCTTTAACTTGAAACTATTATGATTGTTAAATATAAATATGACAGAATCATGTATTCAAAATTCATCCTAAAGAGGTTCTACAATAGGTGTTTCAAGATTCAATAGAAGGTCATAATATATGGAAGTGACCCAAAAGGTAGCATAGTTTCAGTCAGACTAAAGATTGGCCTTACTTGTTTCAAATGATTTCCAGTATTTCCAGTATTTAATTTCACTGATGGATTGCTTGCCTGGTTGTGTGCCAACAAGTTTGTGGGATAGACCTTCTCCAGGATGATCTATCCCAAATCTGGCCCCTCAGGTCTTCTAATCACCACTGTAATCAATTTAATTTGTCTTATTGTTCTTTTTTACTTTCCTTCCATTTTCCTAGTGTTATGGGCTTATCCAAATAATTATTATGCATAGCAATATTGTCCCTATTCACATGACACATTTAATTGGGTGACAGGGGATAGTTTCTCTTGTGAACACAAAAACGAGATCAGTGAACCCAACTAATTAGCTTTCAATTAGCCACAAATAATCCTGGCTCTTTGGGGTTAAATGGACATGAGGTATGTCGTTTGAACAGCTAAAGGAGAGTTATTTGCATTCAAAGTAGGAAAGGTAGTTCACATTCTGAAATAGTTACTCAGTTTACAACTGAGGAGGAAAAGTATAAAACAACCCAATAAATACAGCACGCAGCTTACTTACAAGAATCATTCAAATATCAGAACATGGTTCAGAGAGAGAAAACCAAATCTTCTAGAATTGCTAGGAGGCTGCAATGGCCATTACTGTACCTTTGGGACTCTGCGAGCCCTGCGTGCAGATAAAAGTTCACTGGTAGTACTCAAACTGTCATCATTCAGGCTAGAAGGAGAGGAAGGGATGCCAAGCTGGGCCAGCAAGAGCATATCATCATGGCTGTGCCTCTTGGGTAAACGTGGCAGGCGATGGCTTTTCCTTTCTGACCAGTTTCCAATTCTTAGCGACTGGCTGCTAGGCTTTAAAGGTAGCTAAAAAGAAAGAAAATAAAATTATAGCTACTGAAATAATGAGAAGGCCTGGCTGAATTCTTAATTAATAGAAAATGAAACACGTTGAAGAGACGTTAACAATCTGACACAGCTGCTAAACTTCTACATTAGTATTATTTATTTACTTTCTTGCTTTATTTATTATTATTTATTTATTTATTTATTTATTTATTTTATTCATTAAACATGAAACTCAGTCAACTGAACATTCAAAAATGCATCACAAATACATTGACTGGTG
>JANHFT010008024.1:390296-403944 GCA_032467955.1 Pseudoxenodon macrops | reverse complement strand
AAGAAAGAAAGAAAGAAAGAGAAAGAAAGAAAGAAAGAAAGAAAGAAAGAAAGAAAGAAAGAAAGAAAGAAAGAAAAAAAGTGCCCCAATCTTCTGCGTGTTCTTTCCAAAATAAGACCCATTGAATTCTGTGGAGTTCACCTCTGAGGCTGCAACCTAAACGTTACCTAATATAAGCCCTGACATGGGCAATAATAAACTCTTGTGTACATATTATGTCATAATTATATCATGCAACATTCCATTCTTGTCTCTTTCATTTAACTTAGGCAGATCAAAAGACGGATGCTGAGACTTTCTTTTTTTATGAACCAGCCAAGATAGTGCTATAATGAATGTAGCAACAAATGGGGGAAAAAATCTACCTAATTTGTAAACCTAACTTTTATTTTCAATCAACTTGCAGAAAGTAGAAAGAGACCATCCTAATTTGACATTATGCTGGCAGGCCCACCAGCCCCAATGAGAAGTGTCTTTCATTATGCAGAGGAACACAAAGGGTGCTCTGTTTGAGCAACTCAAAAAGAAAGCTAAAATCTTGCAGGCCACTCCCCATGTCAAAGGCTTCATCTGAATGCATGGAGGAGACTTACTGATTACAGAAGCATATAACAATCAGTTAATAGAACTTTGGTCTGTTAAATTTCAGCAAGCTTTTCCTATCCCCTTACTCATCCCCATTGCTTGGATGGCCTTGGTTATCCAAATTCCATTATTCCCAACATTTCTACATAGAAGAAAGAGGAAAACCTACTTTTTTTTTAAGTATCTTGCTGGATGGTGACCCCTTTGCATGCCTGGATTAGCTTTATGTTTTGCAGGGCTTTCTTTAGCCCAAATAAAAAGACGAAATGGTGGCAGATGTCATTTAGGGTATTAGAAAATGATGTGGAGAGAAACGTAGACCTAAAGTATAAATGTGCCATATTCGTACACTGGTAAGAATGTGAACAATAGGTATAGTTCCCAGTTGATTGTCCAGTATAGCTTCAAGAACCCTAAATTATTACTGTCAATCTAGTGTATTTGGTTGTATATTAGATGGCATGGGATTGTTTGTTTGAACAACAAGTTGTCTGGTTTTATTATATAGTAATTAACTCTTCTTTCCTCCCGGAGGTGCCTTTTATAAAATCACGGCCTGAAGCACTTCTTTTAAATCTTTAATTGCTCATCTAAATTGAATTTTCTTAAAGCTCTGCTTACATCTACACACATAAGGAATTTACCATAAAAGGGGTTGAAAATCCTTATTGCACTCTTCCCTTAAAAAAAAAAAAAAAAAGCACTCACGCTTTATAAAAGAACAAGTCCTACTAGATAAACCAAAGTAAATAAAACTACAAAAACAAACAATAAGAACATTCTCACCAAATGTTGTGGAACACTCTGTTAAAATTATACTTCTGCTTTACCTCCATGTGAAATCCATTTAAGACATCTTTATTTTAAATCACCAACCAGCAACAATTCAAATTCTCATGCAACAAGCTGAGATCAAAAGCAATTCCCCAAAATACATTCTTCTGAAGAACTTTATTCTATACACGGACACACATAAAACAAACATTGGATAATTATTTGTCACACTGACATTTTTTGTTCATACAGATCAAATACAATGCTTGAATAATAGTCTCAGGCTGCAGCTGTAGGTATCTCAGCCTAGCAGAAAAGTACAGCAAACTTTGAATGAAACCATCTTCTTTGAGGTGGTTTTAAATCTGTCATCTGCCTGACACCAGAAAATGTCCTAATTTCCCCCCTTCTCTTTGTTGCTTGGAATATAACTTATAATAAAACAGAAGTAATCCGAGTATAAAATTCACCAAGTCCAAACACTCTCTATAGGGATTGGGGGGCTGACTACTTCCTTCTTCTTTGCTTAACAAAGTCCAACTGCTGGATATGACATCACTCCCAAGAGTTTGGGACTTCCAAAACATATGCTGACATGCCATTCAGAATAAACGGTCTAAGCAGGAAAGAGCAAGAGCGAAGGAGAAACAATGCAAGAGGAAAGAAGCAGGAGAAACACAAAATGGAAAGTTTTCATTACCTGATACAAAACAGACTTTCTTTTCCATGCCATGCTTGATTTTGTATTTCCCAGACCAAAAAAATAATAATAAAAATTGCCCTATTAACAAGAGGGACTGGACGGCTGAGTTGGGAGTCAAATACCTGCTGTGATTACCACAGCTCCTTCACATGACCTTTCGCAGAGCAGAATTTATCCAAAATGATTGCCCAGCGAGAGAGAGAGAGAGAGAGAGAGGGTGAGTACACAGACTGGCTGGGTTAGTTGTCATGGAGATCACTCTCCCTCACCCTTTCTCTCACACATGCTCCCTTGCTTTCTGCGAACAGTGTCTCTCTCTCACACACACACACAAGTCATACTGAGCGTCACCGCTTTGGAAGGCATCTATGAACCAGCACTTTTTTTTAATGCAATCTGTCCCTCCTCCCTGATTCCTGTCAAGAAAAGAAACATTTTTTTAAAAACCCATGGTCTGTAATTGATTATTACAGATTAGGAAAGATAACAGCAAGTGACGTATTGTAGACAGAAGGGGGCAGGGACAAGCTGCATTGCCAAAACGTATTATGCAATAAAATAGGAGTGCCTGCTGTTGAGTCACTGAAGGTGCAAGCGTATGTAGCCTATGACATGACAAATCTGGTATTTCTAACTTTGACATGGATTGGAAACACAATAGTAAGAATCTCAAGGTTAAAAAAATACTACTGTTCCAGCAAGACGTACCTTATGGCTTAACTCCGTGTTTTTTTTTGCAGGGCCCTTAATGTCCGCTGATCTTCCTTGTCATCAAGCCAAATATCCTGTATTCTTTCATCCTTCTGCAGTTAAAAAGAAATTCAGGAATGTGATCACCTTGTGAAATAGTATGCAACCCTTTCTCTTAAATGTTTTCCTTGCTTCCAGGAGTCAATATATAATACCACAAATAATATCCACATTTCATCCCAACATCTCTTTGCTTTGGCTGCACTTGATTATATTTGTCATTTGTTCAATTAATGAAAGGAAGTGTATCTGGATATGCATGCAACAAGTTCCCAATGTTGTCAGATTCAGCCACTTAAAACCATTTCATCAGACGTGACCAAAATAAACTCTCTTTTTTTACTTCTCAGTAGACAGCAAATGTGCATCTCTTTGATAAGCTTCCTAGTTTTAAAATCTGTCTTCACCAATGGATTGGTTTTTGTTAAAAAGAAACCCTGATATTTGAACATATAGTCAGTACAAAGGTTATTAAAGTGATGTAATTACTGTTAGTTTGGTTTAGTTTTTTCAGGCATTTCATAAGAGTTGTACCCACTACTGACTTGGGTACTTGGGTACTAAGGCTTATTCTATGAGGAGGAGGAGGAGGAGGAGGAGGAGAGGAGGAGGAGGAGGAGGAGAGGAGGAGGAGGAGGAGAACTTTCCACTATAAGATACAGGGCAAATCAAGTAAGACTTTGATAGATAACAAGGATAACATAAAACCTGCAAGATTGAAGACCTAGCTCAAATAAAACAATGGGTCCACTCTACCAGGATACTCAGCATAAATACATAAAACATATTTTGAAACCGTATTTTAGGTGTAGCAAAACTACACTATAAAAGGCTAAAATGGTCCCTTGCAAAAAAATAGAAGGTAATTAGAAATGTAGGTATATATTCACACACACGTACATCTGTATAAATGTTGAAGGAGCTATTAAATTTATGATTAGTAGAAATACTTGAGATTTCCAAGGTGCTATGTGCTCAGTCAGAAATTCTGAGCAGGAAACTACTTACATGAATTAGCTCTTCATTTCCTAGGCTTACAACATACTTTTCCAGGAAAGCTCATGACCTTGATAATTCTTTCATCCTTATTAAACAAAGGTAAAATAATACTGAACATAATACTTGAAGATTGGTACACGATGTATACCTTTGCTATTTTTCACCTCCATTCTCTAGTTCTGTTTCCTTCAGGTACGTAGATTAATTTCAAAAGAAAACAACTTGTTGAATTTTGCTTGAAGCTCTTCCTTGTTGATGTAAACCCAAGGACTGAATAGGTCTACAAGACTGGGTTCCCAAAAAATGCCATTATATACAGTATTCCTGAGTAAGGGCCACCATAGAAAGTTTACTTTTAAGCCCTCAGCCTCTCCAATATCGAAAGAGAGATGAGTTCAAAACATCACTTTCTGAGTGAATTGCATAGGGATGGCAGAGTCTTCTTGCAAAAGACAGTATTATATATAATATGGACCCATGCCATATAGAGATTGATACCATACCAAAGGTCAAAAAATAGCACTTTGACTTGTACTCAAAACCATACTGGCAACCAATGCAGCATTTCAATGTATGTAAAGTAATGCAATGGGGGCTTTCCAGCCCCAGTATGTGAGGTGAATCAATTGCAGTTTCTGGGTGGCCTTCAAAAGCAGCCCCAGGTAGAATATGTCTAGCTAAAGAGAACGTGTATGATGGTCACCTTCTGTTCAATAATTCTCATATTGGCCAAAGTTGAGACTCTGGACGCAGTCCTTTTGTTCTATAAGTAGAACAAATTAAGGGATGCTTTTTCAGCAGCAGACAATCTTGGTCATATTCAACAGAAGGACCATGCCCAAAATTAATGGCTTCTGGACAAAAAGCAACTGTGTCTTGTTAGAATAAAACTCTAGCTTGTTTCATCCAATTCAATTCTGGGTAAAAACATCCACTACACCTCCTCTCCAGCCAGAATGAAGATATACATCTGATTATCTTCTGCCAGGAATCCTGTCACATCCTTGGAGTCTATACAATCAAAAGAATGCTGCATAGACAGTCAAATATGTTATCCAATTTATCCCCTTGTCTCAGCTTAAAAAGAATCTAAACTTGAGCAAATGCAAACAACTTTATCAGTAAACTGTCTTGCAAACATGCCTCAGCAGCCTGGGGGGGGAGGGGGAATGTCCCATCTGTCCATTCCTAGTACGATATTGGCCACTTGCCAGCCACCATTCACCCATGTAATGAGATAACAAAGAAGTCTTAAATTGATGAATATAAGGATGAGAGCAATCAACCAATGAAACAACCTAAGGATGAATCAATGAATCAAGCTAATGATGAGAGCAATCAATCAATGGGACAGCTTGTCTTGTGGGTGCTCCATCACTGAAGGCTTTAAAAAAAAAAGACTGGATAACCATTTATCTGAAATAATATAGGGTCTCCTGTCCAAGCAGGAGCTTGGACTAGAAGACCTTCAAATCTCCCTTCCAAGTCTATTATTCTATACAGGTAGTCCTCGACTTATGATCACAATTGAGCCCCAAGATTTCTGTTGTTAAGTGAGACGTTTGTTAAGTGAATTTTGCCCCATTTTATGACCTTGCTTGCCTCAGTTGTTAAGTGAATCACTGCAGTTGGTAAGTTAGTAACCGGGTTGTTTAGGGAATCCGGCTTCCCCACTGAACTTGCTGTTCAGAAGGACATAAAAAGAGGATCTCATGACCCTGGGACACAACAAAGACCATAAATATGAACCAGTTACCAAGCATCTGAATTTTGATCATATGCTGTAAAGGTTGCAACGGTGAAAAACAGTCACAAGTCACTTTTTTCAGTGCCGTTTGAATGGTCACTGAATGAACTGTTATAAGTTGATGACTACCTGTATACGGTAGATACTCACTTAATTCTTTTTTTTTTGTGTATCCCATGTTTATCATTTTTATAAATCAGTCAAGTGGCAAGCATATCTTAATACTCCTTCCTTCTCCTATTTTCCCCAGAAAAGCAACCCGATGGGATGGGATGGGCTGAAAAAGAGTGAATGGCTTTCATGCCTAAGGAGGTGGGACCACAAATTACAGTCTTCTGGCCTGTGCCTTATCCATTAGACCAAACTGACTTTATTGGGGCTGGAATTTCCATCACTAAATAATGCTGACGTAAAGTGCATGTCACATGACCATAACACTTCGCAACAACAATCCTGGCCATCCTTCTTGCCATCATCAACGAGAGAACCATGGGTCGTTAAGCAAAGACTTCACATGAATAGGACTTGCAACTTCCTGCCAGCTTCCAATAATCAAAGTCAATGGAGAAGCTGTAAGTTGTAAGTCCTGGTCACAACAAGTCTTTCCTTAGGTGGCTTGCAAACAGGCCAGTGGACAGGTGAGTATTATGGAGTACATCTGGACAGGAGAGGGGATTCCAGGAGAGTAGTGTCAAAAGAAACAGAAGGTGAATGTAGTGGAATGAATTACTTTAAAAGTTTGCTTTGTAAAATAAGAAAAGATAGGATAGAAGATGAATTGGACCTTTATGAACGCAAACTAAATGCAAGTGAATTGTATGAAAGAAATGCTTTGAGATGTATTTGCTGCATAGACAGAATGAATGAGAGTCAATTTGAAAAACAAATACAATATATAAAGGTAAAATATATGGTTTAGAGAAATCTAGAGGGTCATGGTTGAATGGGATTGAAGAGATCTAGAAAAAAAGAGAGTTGAAAAATTCAAACAAAAAAGTTATGTGCAATATTAATCAATATATAGTAGTTGCAAAGACATATAAAGTTTTGGAGACATATAGTTAATGATGTCGGTATAAGCATGGTATTTCCTTTCTCTTTTCCTAGGACTACTTAATCTCAAAATGAACAGTATAATCAATAACCAGATGTTTTACTACCATTTCCATTTATATTTTGCTTCCCCCCCCAAAAAAAATTAAAAGACATATATCTTTTTTTCTTCACCACCACCATTCTATAGATAGAGGTAATAATGTAGCTCTTTAACCATCATGGCATCCTGCCATCTATCCATATTATAAAAATAAAATAATGTTAATTACACCAGCATCTCATGCTATAGTATGGAAACACAAAGCATCCTTTTTTTCATCTTATTGAACTCAAAGGGAATTTCTGCAAGGATTTCAGTTATTGCAGAAGCCAATCAAAATCTTTTAAACTTTAAGACAAGGGCTTGGAGACTTCCTTTAAAAGCAACTTGTTTCAATGTTGAAAGCTTTTGGCAATAAGGCCCTACAAACACTCGCATTTGTCCTAGGGAAGGAAAGCAGCAAGCTCAACACTCCCCCTCGTGGGAATGAAAATATAACGCAGATACTAAGATACTAAAAGATCTCCTATGTTTCTGTTTGATTATTAATTCTGATATTATCACATCACCTCAAACCTTTCATACCTCTTCCAGCACTTTGCTATGGAAAAAAAGAATACTGAAACTGCCTTTGAACCTTTACTAGTAACATCTCATAGATTTAGCTTACAGAAGAGGCTATCACTTAGAATTTCATTTCTCCATGAAATGTCCAGAGTTACTCAAACACTGCTGTCCCACTTATTAATCAGAAATGTATTTAAGTTTCCATTAGCAGATAACTACAAACACTGACACAGATACTCATCTCAAAATGAAAGGAACGGAAATTATTCTTGCTTTTAGACTGGAATGGGAAAATCTGCAGCCTTTCTAACATTTTTTACTTTTCAATAGTTGCAGCCTGTGGCTCTCCCTCCAGCTCCCCACTGGACTCCAAATTTACTTTGGGCAGCTCACAATATAATAATACATAAAACCCAGCGCACACAAAAAAACTAAGATGAGATCTGGTCACTCATAGTATACAACAACACATCTGACAAGGGGCTCCATCCATTGGGCAGTGTTGGGCTTCAGGATTTGGTGATCTAGACTACAAATGTAGGAATGATCCCAAAATACCAGTGCTTGGGTATAACTTTAGTGGCCACAGTGCCAGCTGCTAGTTAGGACAAAGTGGTTTCATCAGGCAGTATGTGCCAAGAAGTAGCAAGATACTAGAGCAAAGCTGTGATGGGGTAGGGGCTAGATGCAGTATTGCAGGCTAATTTTGCTGACTGACAGGAGTTCAATCCTCATTGGCTCAAGGTTGACTCAGCCTTCCATCCTTCCAGGTTGGTAAAATGATGAGCCAGATTGTTGGGGAGGGAGCAATATGCTGACTCTGTAAACCTCTTAAAGCGCTGTAAAGTAATGTGAAGCAGTATATAAGTCTAAATGCTATTGCTATATGCTCCATGCTCCATACCACATCCTATAAGCAACATGCTGCCTTTGGTTCTGTGAAGAATGCTACCTATTCAATGGGCATTGCAGATGGGATACAAGAATGGGCCACCTTGTTCTTTGCTCCAAGCATAAAGCTGTCTGTCTTGGCCTTACTGAAGGCTTCCAGCAGCCTGGTGACAGTCTTGTTTTCTCAGCCTTGGAAGCCCATTGAACTGGATGATACATCACATCAGTCCATGGATTGTTTAACCATGAGTTATTGAATAAACAACTGAACAGGTAAAACTGTGCAGTAACGTACTTCATCAAAACCCATGATTTATAGTACACAATGTCTAGTACATGGTGTAAACCAAACAGATTTTACTATATTAGTGTGATGTGCAAAGCTGAGTACTCAGTAGATTGACTATTAGTGCTTGTAATATATGCAGTTTTTTATAGTAATATCATGGATTATTATTATATGTCACTAAAAAAACATGAAGATATTTATGAATAATTATTAGGAATTTAGGGGGAACCTCATTACCATTAGAGGTTCAGAAAACAACCCGGTTTTCTATCTCTTCCAGTCATGCTCTTGAAAAATATAATGATTATCTGTACAACCACAATTGACTCACTTCCACCTCCTGTCTAGTGATGTTAATCAAACTGAGTCATCTTCACTCATACTTTCTAAGATCTTCTTAGCTTCCACTGTGATTCCTCACTGGTGTTTTAGGGGGACTATAAACAATATTTTGTTGGGTCTAAAGAGGCATCATATCAGGGAAATCATCTCTACTCAAAGCTGACGTCAGGTCAAATATTTTGGATTTCAGTTTCCATATGAAACTTCCAAACTTACAAGCACTGGTTGTTGTTTTTTTTACTTCCTTGGCTGATAAATCAAATCTGAAGCATTTGCACAGCCTTGCTCTTTGTTGTTAAGGCAAGCTGAGACACTTAGACTATTGAGGCAATAGATGTATCATTTCAAAATACCCAGTTTTTTTGTAATACAATTCCAGCAAGATAGTCCAATCCAGCTTTGCATTTGTAGGGCAAAGCAACTGTTGAACTGGTAATGTAAAAAAAAAAAAGGCACTGTCAGTCATGGTCTCATCTGAATCTTCTGAGTCAGAGGCTGAAGAGGCAGGCCAGACCCATCAACTTACAATTAAGTACCTGCAGCAATTTCAAGAAACAACCTGAGCAGGTAAGGCTCCGATCAGATAATAACGGTTAGATCTGGCAAAAGACCTCAAACTGAACAACATACCAACAGCAATGAAGGATTGAGCAAAAGTGATCAGCAAAGCATTTTCAAAGTAGTCAACAATGGCCCCCAATCAAGCCATGTCAGCACCTAGAGCTATATAAAGCAGCTTTCAGGGCTCTGCCTGTGTTTGAAGCAATATTCTGGCTTTGTGCTCAGGCCAGCACATGACATTATCTGGTGCTTTAGCCCTAGACTGCTACCGAAAGTGTTATCGGAACATTTATAACAACCATTGCAACAGCAGCTTTCAAGTTTGTTTGTATCAATCATTCTCTCTTGTAACAGCTGGCAGAGGACATTCTCACCAAACTAGGAGGAATCAGGTGTTTCCTGATTTTGGGAGGTTGCCCCAAACCAGCGGTAGATTGTGGTTCTGGATCCTGTTACATCAGTGTCCTACTATCTTGTGTGACTGGTCAATTAGCACTGATGATGTTACTTTGTTTGGATAATGAAACATCTGCAAGAAAATAGGCAAGGTCAGACAACACCAAAAAACCCTCATTTCAACCCTGAGCTACAAATATTCTCCTTTATTGATCAGTTTAATTGCTTTGGAAGCCAAGAGAGTGGCATTTGAGCAAAAAGTGTGTCCTTTTCCCAAAATGCATTCCCCCCCCCCAGAATAGATAGTGAGAAATGGTAGCTGAAGTTGGAAAGTCATCCAGAATCATTAAGGAGTCAGGCAGCTTCAAATATGATGGATAAGTAAATAAATAAAGCAGACACAGCACAGTATCTTAAAGCAAGGAGAGAAATAAAAGTCAAATTAAATAAATGTAGGAGAAATGGCATGGAAGACAGAACAAAAGTCTTGGTTTTGATGCGCTCAATCTCCCACTTTTCAAGAATGTTATACTTAAGTGTGCTGAGCCAAAGTTTATTCTTTTGGGAGCCTAGTTTTAGGAAAACACCGTCTGATGCATTTGTCACTCCTAGATAAACAAGATCTCTTCTGTCTTGCCATCTGTCATGAAAAGTAGTCAGACCAACTGAAAATCAACAATTGACTCAGGGCATTTTTGCAGAGACTTTTTCACTCTTTCAAACCCACAGCAGTTCCCTCAAGTCACCCTACAGTGTTCCTCACTACTGACTGCCAAGGAACCTCAGGAGCTAAGGTGACCACAGGAATTCAGCTGGTTAAACTTCTTGGGTACAGCTGCCATTTACTCACCAAACAGATGTTGTGAGTCCAGGACTCCCAAATTATGAGCCAGTTCTGTGAGAGAGTACGACTCCAACTAAAGACAGCATTTCTTCAGAATGAGATGGCTGTTGTATACAGTGCTATTTCACCTTGCTGGAATTAAGTTTCAACCTATTCTTCTCAATCCAGACATTTATAACCTGGCCTATAAGAACCTGGACACATTTTAACATCACTTGATCAGGGCAAGATGTAAAGATAACTGTGTGGGTGGATGACTTGTCAATGGATGATTTCACCCAGTTGCTTCATTTAGATGTTGAATAAGAGCAGGCAGAGCTCCAAGCCCTGCAGCATCCATAACTGAGGAACCAAGTTTCAATATTTCTTCCCAGTATCACCACTGACTGGAAACACTGCAGAGAAGTAGCCCCCAGACCGAACCCTCCCTAGAAGGCTACCATGTAGATCAGGGCTGTCAAACCCGCGCTGGCCATGCCCACACTCAGTTTAGTGAAGGGAGTCCCAATACGTCACATGATGACACGAATTTGGCACCCCGATGTAGATGGTTTCAAGGGCTGATGTGAAATCAAGCAACACCTGGAAGGGTTCACTCATCCATTAAGTATGATCAGTATTGTCTCTATATTATATTCCAGGCCTGAAACCAGTCAAAATAATCCATTTCCCTCTGGGTCCTCAACTGTTACACCACCATCACTTTCTCAACAATCTTCCCCTCAAATAGGACTTCTTAAGGACAAGGCACACCACCGTCATGTCCTCAAAGATATATTTCTCACCATCCTGACCCTGTCCCCTGTTCTCTCCCTGGAGGCTTTCATCAACCGAAAAAGGCAGAGGTCCAGACTGCAGAGCAAGTACTATTAGGTTGAACTGTACTGCATTTACCTATATGAAGTTGAATAGCTGGATAAGGAGATAACCCAAACCACAGTGACTCTCGGCATCAGAAAGCAGATTCCTAGTTGCTAAAACATTGCTCCTCCCTGCTCTAAGATATGAAATGTATTTGTTTGTTACAGTTCATAGCAGGACACCTTAAATAACTAAAGAAAACTAAACAACAAACATAGAGAAGGAGGCAAATTGAGGAGAGTTATAGAGAGGCAATGACATTTTGGTAAATGATTTATTAACGGAAACAGGTCAGTGATTCAATAATTTTCAACTAGTTGAGTCTAGAACTAATGCTGCCTTTAGAAGTTTTCACTTAGAACACCATAAAAATTGGGAAACACATTTGTGCTAGTTTCTACTGTAACAGAATGAGAATTCTGAACAGAAACATGCATGTTTCCCTTTCTTTTGCTTTGGATTAAAATAACCCTGCATTGTCTAGTCCACTGCTGGTAAACCTTTTCAACACCAAGTGCCGAAACGGGAGTGCACATGCACTGGGGAGTGCCAGAAACCAGAGGAGTAGCTCCCCAGTGTGCACTCACGGAAGTGCCGGAAACCGGAAGAACAGTTCCCCAGCGCACATGCGCGCACCAGGAAGCTGAGCTTTCAGTTGCCAGTGGGTGCATGCATACCAGTCACCTGGTCTTCTGGTTTCTGATGTGCACACGCACGAAAACTAGCTGGCCATTGTACATGTGCGTACCGGAAGCTGGAAGCCCAGCTTCCTGGCACGCACAAGCGCACCAGAGAGCTGCTTTTCCGGTTTCCAGTGCTCCCACACGTGTGAAGACCAGCTGGCCAGCGTGCATGTGCACACCAGAACCCAGAAGAGCATCAGGTGACAGCTGGAATGCCCAAAGAGATGGCTCTAAGTGCCACTTCCAGCACGCATGCCATAGGTTCGCCATCACTGGACTAGTCTATTCATGCAGAACTCTGGAGTCAGACAAGTCTTCAGAGTGCTAAGTATTACAGACACAGCTTGTTCAGGCTAATAAAAATAGAAGTTCAAGTATAACCAATCCACAAAGTCTTCTCAGATCTAATCCTATTACCGGTAGTACTGTGTGGCTAGGAACTGTAGTATTTAAAGTGTATGTTTAAAACTGCAACCTCAGAAATTTTAAGAAGTGTTGTCTTACAATTTCCAGAATTCCCCAGCCAGCATTGGGGAATTCTGGGAATTAAAGTCCACACCTCTTAACATTTAGTCCTTGTCTCATTTAGAGATTGACATTACAAGGTACCCACTCCAAAAGATTTCTGGTGAACCCATCTGGTGTTCAAAGGCAAAAAAAAGTCTTAGCATACTGATTATAAGTTTTTTAAAACAATGTTTTGCAAAAACAATAGTGACTGCATAAGGGTGCTGAATATATTCAATAACAGATATATTTAGAGTACTTTCTGACTTAACTATTTGGACGAAACACATCAACTGTGTCTGAAACATAGTGCAGAAATGAGAGTCACAGCATGCACCAGAAAGATCAATGCTGAAGAGCTCATTCAGAGATTGAATCAGAAATTAAGAGATTCAATGATGATCTAATTTTAAAGATGTCACAAAATGGCACTGAACAGAAATATAAACAGGTCACTAAATGAACTGTTGTTAAGTAAAGGACTACCTATATTTACTTGATAACAGGTAATTATAAAAAGTGACATAGAATAACAGAGTTGGAAGGGAACTTGGAGGTCTTCAAGTCCAACCCCCTGCTTTGGCAGGAAACCCTATACCACTTCAGACAAATGGTTGTCCAATCTCTTCTTTAAAACTTCCAGTGTTGGAGCATTTACAACTTCTGGAGGCAAGTTATTCCATTGATTAATTGTTCTGTCAGGGAGTTTCTCCTTAGTTCTAGGTTGCTTCTTTCATTGATTAGTTTCCATCCATTGCTTCTTGTCTTAAGACACCCTCTTCTTTGGGCAACCCCTGAGATATTGGAACACTCCTATCATGTCACCCCTAGTCCTTATTTTCATTAAACTATACATACCCAATTCCGTTCTTAATGTTTTAGCCTCCAGTCCCCTAATCATCTTTGTTACTCTTCTCGGCACTCTTTTCTAGAGTCTCAATGTCCTTTTTACATCGTGGTGAGCAAATTCCAAGTGTGACCTTACCAAGGCATTATAAAGTGGTAGTAACACTTCACTTGATCTTGATTTTATCCCTCTGTTTATGCAGCCTA
>JANHFT010008024.1:376561-387663 GCA_032467955.1 Pseudoxenodon macrops | reverse complement strand
TATTGGAAGACTGCTATCATGTCTCCCCTGGTCCTTCTCTTCGCTAGACTAGCCATGCCCAGTTCCTGCAACTGTTCTTCATATGTTTTGGCCTCCAGTCCCGATCATCCTGATTGCTCTCCTATGCACTTTTTCTAGAGTCGCAATATATTTTTATAGTGTGGTGACCACTATAAGTGACCACTACACCCCTTTCCGATTCAGCAGGCTGGTGCAGATCTACCAAGAACACTGAATTTGGGTTCCACAGCAAGCCTGTGTTTTGGGCCATAGCAGGAAGCTGGGAGGTGGACCAAGTTGGGCTTTCACCCAATAAGAGTCCAGATGGTCCCCCCATTGGCAAGAAATACAACTCAGCTGTTTGGGGGAAAGCTTTCCCCTTATTAGCACAGACACCCAAATGACATAAGAGAGGAAAATAACACATTTGCAAGGTGCTGGCAGTATTATCCATGAAATATTTCATCCTAATTATTTATCATATCAGAACCCTCATTCTGACATACTCCAAGATTAAAAAATGATACCCATGTTCTATTTTAATGTTAATTCTTTCTTCCCCCTGAAAAAACTCTGAAAGGTGAGCCTAATCATTAACTTGCTTTGATAAATGAAAAAGATCTTCCTAATATTTCTATTACTAACCACTCATTCGAATCAAGGGCAAGATGAAAAATCTGACCGTGGGAAATTGGGGCAATAAAAGAAAGAGAGAGAGGGGGAGACATAGGGGAACAATCAGATTTGGTAATATTATCATGACATTCTGCTATTTTTGAATTCTTCTGTCTTGCCTTCTGTTTTCCTACAAGGAAGGTGACCTTGGATATGGCTCATATTGAGCAGTAGAAAAAATGTTGCTTGATAAGGCCTGGCTGCTGTTTTAAATAAACTGGAATTACTAAAACAATTTATTAAAAAAGGGAAAATTATTTCAAAATGATTCCATTCAATCTTATTATCCCTTTTAGCCAGCAGATAAAACAATTAGAAAGAAAAGAGAAAGAAAAAACACATAAAAAGCAAATAAGCCTATATATATGTCTCATTTTCCACTATGGATTCCCTGCAGAATCTTGCTACAAAATAACCAAGCTTCAGCAAGGAGAAATTTGATGTAGAAGTTATCTAATTAACCAGGAACTACTGCTAAAAGTTGGATTTCAGAATATTTTTGTAATTTACCGGTACAGGGAGAAAAATGCATAGAACTGAAAATTATGTGACAGACACAATAATTTTGGATGCTTCTTATTTAAAATGCATACACTGTTAATTTACAAAATTATATCTGGGTGATACAACTTGTGCCCTCCGGTCCTAGTAGTAGCCCCAAAGAGTCTATAGTGTAATAATTAATGCAACAGGTAAAATGTTAAATACACAGGAGCAATCTTATTAATTTAACAGTAATTAACTTAAAATTAGAGATTCGGTTAATTTCATGTTGATTCTCCCTACTTTTTAAAGATTCTAATCTTGCCTTATTTTTTGGTGTGCAGATTCTGGCATGCCATAAAGAGGAAAAGTGCAGCCTTCCCTTATAAAAGATGGCACAAGCAACAGTCATAGAGAAGATGCTCAGTAGCTGACTAGATAGGCAATCTAAAATGCATGCAATAGCAGAGTACTTTAGTAGGGTAACACTAAGAAAAGTAGTTTTGTAAACGTAATATCCTGATGTTATTGAGGCTTTAAACATACAAAGTCAATATAAAAGTATGCTGTACAATCATGATAAACCCAGCTCAAAATTATTTAGTCTCTTGAGGCATGTGCAGGCAAGATGTTTTGCCTACAATGCCTTTCATATTGTTATGAAATACAAAAGCAACTCTGTAGGCATATAGATTTCTTAACTTACTAAAACATGATAACACTTACAACTTGGTGAAATGAGGAAAAAAAATTAACCTCCGAACCTATGCCTTATTCAAACCATACACCCAGAATAAAGGATATGTTGGCATCACACTTCAAACATTTGAACTCTTCACTGAAGAATTCTGAAGGATCAGGACTTTTTCCAGAACACATGAAAATCAAGTAAAATTTACTCAGCTAACTGATTTTAACAGACTTACTCTTAAGAAAGCAAATATAAAATTACAGTTTTATAGGTCTTATGTACTCTTACCAAACACGGAATTCTATTGAACGTAGTGGGACTTAATTCTGCAGTTAGTTAGTTCTGTGGAATGCATAGCATATCAGTTAGTTCAAAGCTAGACAATACCAAATCTAAAAGTGGATGGAGTTAATATAGCAATAGCACTTATATACCACCACATGATACTTTACAGGACTCTCTGAGCAGTTTACAAAGCCAGCATGTTGTCTCCAACAATCTGGGTCTTCATTTTATTGACCTCAGAAGGATGGAAGGTTGAATTAACCTGGATCCCCATCAAGATCCAAATCCAAGCTGTAGGCAGAGTAAGGTCTCAGCTTCTATACTTTTGGCTCTCAACCAGATACTTGCACATTGCTTCTTATACAGTATTTTGATCTCCAATTAGAGAAAAAACTGCACCTTCCACATAGAAGGAGCTCAGCTATCACCATAAATCACTTAAAGATCCCATCAGATTTGGGTCTTTACATATAATATTTCCATATTTGGTGGAAGCATTATACACTGCTAGAATCTAAAACTGAAATAGATGTATTTCCTCTTTCTGGAACACGGGAAAAATTAAGATCATATCTAAATGCCCAATAGATTCTGAATAAATGCTTGTAGTGTGAAGTGTTTCCACTTAGTGATCCAGCCACGAGCTCCACCAAGGTGCTCCATAGAGTTTTAAAAACTCTATTTGTCTAACTTTTACCCACTTGCCATTCAGCATTCCTTACTTGTTTTATCATTCCTAATGGATCTCAGATACTTCCATTCAAAGGATGTCTGATCTTTTCTATTTCTAGTCTTTGCTCTTCCATAATGAACTACAAGGAGAATTGCAACAGAATGATGGCACTTTAGGGATATCTTCATGTGTACACCCACTCAAGTCATGATGTTCTGGCCATACAACAGACATGACATAATCTATTGAGGACAATGTTATCTCCACCCCCTTTCCCATCCTTCACATTACACAACTCCTGCATCTGACATTTTGAACAGGAAATGTCTTAGTATCTTCTTAATGCCTGTTGTTGTTTTAAGTACAGAACCTCAGGAATGTAAAAAGAATTCAATATGCCTGCAACTCTGGACAAAAGCTTAGCTTGCATCCTAATAAATAGAGTTAAGGATTGGATATAAGTCCTATTTATTTCTCCTAGGAATGATCAATTTCAAACTTTGAATTAATCAGATAGTCAGAATCAGGACATCTGCTGACTCAATTTCTTTCTTATTATAGTAATCAATAAGAGCAAAAAAGTAACTTTTTAAAAGAATTTTAACTAAGAATGAGTAGTTGAAATGTTTACACCAGTACTGACAGTACGTTCTGCTGATTTGAATGCAGTCTACTCATTGAGTCATTCATAGAAGAACATAACCTAAGAAATCATTGCAGGAAGCATTTAATTTAAGGATGAGAACTATTTGATCACAGAAAAACAGGGCCACCCTGGAAATGCAGACAATGGCATTCCCAGCATTTCCTAAGTTCCCAGTGGCAAATTCTTTTATGATGTCCCACTGCAGCATTATTCTTCCCACATATGCCAAGAGATTGCTAGGCACACTGCTGCTCTCCTTGTTAAGAAAAGGATGGAAACTGTAATGGAAAAAACATAGTGACAAAGAGGCAAGAAAATTAGATAAAAGGCACAGGAGATTATTCTTAAACAAGTTTCACAGGAAATTTCTCTCAAATATGAAGTTCTTTTTTTCTTTTCCCCTTCAACAAACAGTAATATTGTTTCCTTCTATACCACAACTTGTTATGTTGTTTTATTTTGTTGTATCTTAATTTCACTTTTCTTCATTGTTGCTTTCTTCCCAACTCCTTCTGTTTTTGGAGGTCAACCTTCCTTGTGAAAACTTCCTGGCAAATCCACCTGACTTCATGCCTTTCATCTCTCCAGAAACACCAATATTTAATGCTTAATTTCCAATTTGGCAATCTCACAATTATCAAGATGGATTTAGAACAGTAAAAGATAGAATTATAGCTCTAACGTCTAACCTCTAACTTTGAAAATCTGAAGAAGCAGATAATAATAATAATCTAATATCCCTTGGCTGTTTCCATTCAACATGTGAAATCATAATATGATGTTCTTGTTGCGGTTTACCCTGCTGTGTGAAGATAAGCATTTTGGCTTCTAACCTTTGGTTTGTGACATAGAATGTTGTGTGAACCCAACCAACTGCACTTTACCCAGTAAACTATGGTAAAGTAAAGCATCAATTTTATCAACCATAAAATTGATAGAATGTTTATTACTATCATTATTGTAGAGGTAACATGCCATAATATTAACTGTGCATTTTTAGAGTTGAGTTTTTTAAAAATCTTGCTCAGGATTTTTCTTTATGGCCTTATTTGTCCAATTAGATAGCATTATAGGAAGTCCTCACCATACAACCATAATTATGGCCAGTATTTCTGTTGCTAAGTAGGAGACAGTTGTTAAGTGAGTCATGCCCAATTTTGCAGCCTTTCTTGCAATATTTGGTAAGACCGCTGCAGTGTTAAGCAACTTATGAAGCCTTTAAGTAAATCTGGCTTCCCTCATTGATTTTGCTTGTTGAAACCAGCTGGGAAGGTCACAAACAGCAATCATATGATCACAGGTTACTGCAGTCATCACAAATACATTCTGGTTGCCAAGCACCTGATTACAATCATGTAACTGTGGAGATGCTATGATAGTCATAAGTGCAAGGACTGGTTGTAAGTCATTACAGCCCATTTATGCAGCTTCAGACTAAAACAAGCTTCATTGGGTTAAAAAAGCACAATGCCAATAGAAATAAACCCTTAGAGTTGTCATGTTTTCTTCAGTCAAAGCTGATTTGAAACTGTAGTGCCGGCATGCTCATCGACTCATCGACTCATAGAGAGGATTATTTCTGAGTACGTATCTTTGAAACTGGGTGCAGCTCTTGGGATAAAAGCCTTAGAGTCTAAGTGAAAGATTGTTCTTGTTTCAGCCAGAACTGAGAACAGAAGCAGCTTCTAGTCCTGCTATTGTTTTACAATTGAGTTTCCCAGCACCAGGACAGCTAAAAGGTCTTTCACACTCCTTCTGCCCCCCAAATTATAGGCCTTTCTAGCTTGAGAACAAGAGCAAAAAAGGGCTGCAGAGGCATATGGTTAGAAACAAAAAACTACCTGTGGTTAGACTAAAGATTCCTACACCATGGGTGTCCAAACCTTTGGCTTGCCTGGGATGCATTTAGTGAAGAAGAATTGTCTTGGGCCACATATAAAATATATAATATAGTGTATAAAAATCACATAATGTTACATTTATAGTCTTGTGGGGTTGCATTACTAGCTGTCCAGGGTCGCATGCAGCCACAGGTTGGATATGCCTGTCCTACGCAATAGGATTGTGTCCTGATTGCAGTACCCAAGGTCTTACTCAGACTAGATCACTAGTTAATCAGCATCCACCAACAACCATCTTGGCTTCATCTTCCAATCTTGTTTATGTTGGGATGGGGGGAATGAAAGATTTTATGAATAAAACTGATGCTTTAAACTTTACAAAGTTAAATTTATTATGTAGAAGTGAATTCACTGTCTATTGTAATGGAATGGCAATTCCCTGTGAATGGCAAGGAAGTAATGCTTGCTAGACAAAACAAAATGGCAGCAACCCTAAAGAAAAGAGATGACAAGTCATCTCAATCATGTAATTTCTAGTCTGCATTCACACTTGCTCTTTTTTCTTCAAATTCAATACTGTATTATCTAATATACATCATGGCCTACCCATACTGGGGGGGTGGAGAGGTACAATTTCATTCTCAAAGCTAAGGTCTCTGCAAGGACACAAGGAAATGTATGCAACATAATACTCCTAAAATCACTGTTTTGTCTGTTCTAGCCTAATTGCTTCAGTTGATCCTTCTCTCTGTCCTCACTCCACCCTTGAGCACAATTTTATTTATATCAAAGTTCATATTCATGCTTTTAGGTAGCCGAGAAAGTGGCAAGATATTCAACCATTCCTCCCAAGGCCCCAGCTAGACTCTTGGAACAAAACTGCCACAGACCTTGGCAAGACATTTACTAACAATCCAGTGTGTTTACAAGCTGAATGACTGAAGCTAAGAACAGAATGCAAATATTTGCCTTCAGTTCCCTAGACATTTCCATCATCGCCCTGCCAGCCCACATGCAACCACCAAGTAAAGAAAGGGAGACAAGGGAGAATTCTACTTTCTTCGGATCCATAGAGGACCTTTTGATTTTCTGTCCCTAAAATCCTAGGAATTATAATTGCAGTAACAGATGCAAAATGTGTTCTTTAGTTCCCTAAGTCTAGGGAGCTTTTTATAAATTAAAAAAAAAACACGTTATTCCATAATGTTTTAAAACTGGAGGGTCAGACAGCTCAATAAGGATTTCCTCCCACACTGAACTGGAACTTCCTATTCATTTCAGTATTTTTGGTATGAAACTTAATGAAGGAATTTATCATTCCTTTACTCAGATGTGGAGTTATTTTTATTTTTTTTGTTTTTAATAGCAGACATAAAAGACTTCAAATCTTAAGTGGATATCAGGGCCCCAACTGAGTCCCAGTATTGTGTCACCACTGTGCCAAAGCAAAAATCATCAGTGAATGGAGGAAGATTTCCTGGGATAAGAGTTGAGAAAATATTTCAGGTCAGCCTTATAGATTTCTGCATATTATGGACTTTATTTGAGATCCATTGATGCCATTGTCAGTATATCTACATGCTCCCATCCAAAACACGCATTGTCATCTATAGAGAGCTCTGCGCTACAGTTCATTTGTTCTGACCCATGCTCAACTGATTCAATCAATCAATCAATCCATCAGAATAGAGCTGGAAGGGTCCCTTGGAGGTCTTCTAGTCCAACCCCCTGCTCAAGCAAGAGACCCAATACCATTTCAGACAAGTGACCGTCTAGTCTCTTCTTAAAAACCTTCAGTGATAAAGCACCCACAACCTCTGAAGGCAAGCTGCTCCACTGGTTAATTGTCCTCACTGTTAGGAAGTTTCTGCTTAAGTCCAGCTTGCTTCTCTCCTTCCTTATTTTCCATCCATTGTTTCTTGTCTGCCTGGTATTCAACAATTCAACTTGGTATTCGGGAGACTGAACTGCCCAACCAGTAAGATCAACAGAAAATCAACAGAGTCAGATTTTCTTTTCATAAGTCTTACCTAGAAATCAAACAACTAAAAAAGAACATTACCTATCACCTACAACTTAATCCACTGAACCACATTATTAATACGTTATAATTATTAATATGTTACAGCCCAAATTGGACAATGGCACTATACCGTTTCAGATGTTGGGTGGCATGTTCATACCTACATACAACCACCAAACTTTCACAAAGAATAAGAAACAATAGCACAGTGATGCTAACATGGGAATCAGACCCTGCAACAAACCCAGATGTCTACGTTGACCCCCCCAATCTCCACAAACTGCACCATGACAGACCCCAACATACACACAAAATTAGAGATGCCCTCATATGGTCTTTCTCTAATGTGAGAGGTACCATCATGAAACATTTGTAAGAAAACAACCAAGCTCAGAAAGCACCAAGAACCCCACATGCCATCATCTGCCAGCAATATTCCTCTGGATACTGCATGGGGCAAACTTTGTACAAAAGAATTAACAGACACAAGTTTGACATCTGGATGCAAAACAAGGACAAAAGAAATACCAGAGCATTTCAAGCACAGAGGACACTGTTGGTAGGGAAGGGGGGAGGGGAGAAACAGACTTTAATAGCATCATTGATTGAACTCAGAAACATCAGAAAAATTCAGGCTGTCTCAGAAAGTCCCAACAAACACATCTGTGACCATTATAATTGTTCATAGATAAGATACTTGTAATCTATCTCACAAGTAGGAAAGATTGAACTGCTAAAGGGATCCCTCTTTAACAGTTAGAGGAGGAATTCACACAGCAATGGAAAAGGATAGAGCTTAGTGTGAAATCAGCATCCCTATCTCTAAAATATCATGGGACCTACTGTTTTCCCCATAATTAAAGTCTGGATTATACAGCCAGAATACATCATAGGAATTGTCTGTCTCTTCATTATCCAGAATGTAATAGTTTTGGGGTAAAAGCAGCAGAAATAATACCACTTATGCAAGTGCTTCTGCTTCACATGATCTTTTGAACCTCATAGTCTTAACACTGAGGGCTTTTTTTTTTTTGTAACAAACAGGCTATTGGATAAACTGGAGCTAAATCTTAAAATAGCTTACATTTCTGAGCTACATTTCAACCATTCCAATCCTTCAGATCCCACTCAGCTGTATTTTAATGGTAACATTTGTTTCACCAGTAATTAAATGGGAAAGTCCAGCCTCCCTGGTGATTTTTCCCAGAAGGCTATTAATGTTTACAGAACCCAAATTACAAACAATACAGTGTATAGAATCATTCAGTTTCATGCTTTTGGCCTAGCTCATCACCACAGAATGACTTGCCATGGTGTATTACCATCAATGCATTACACAATGGCAATGAGTAATAAAAGGTTTATATACTTCCTTTAAAAGATACACTTGCCAGGAAAAAAAACAATACCAATTTTCCATTAATGCTATAGGAACAGTCTGTATCCAAGCCCTGGGAGATGGTCCCATAGAGAATTAAGTTAAAAGTAAAGCCAATCAGTCTGACACTTTGGTGACCATGCAGTTAATTTATGGCAGACAGTCCTTTGCTTAGAGCACCAGCTTCAATGTCAGTCAAGTGTCTAAATAATTCTGCTATTGAAAGAGTTTGTCCAGTCCAAGTCTGGTACCCATCTACTGAACCAATGCTTTAGGTGGCTCAGTTGACTGTAGCAGGATTCCATGCATTTCTATTTAAATTTATATTAATTACTACAAAAAGACATCTGCACAATACATTAGCATATACAAAGGGCTGGCAAAGAAACAACTACCAATAATCAAGGAGAAAAGCAATCTAAAACAAAGGATAAATTTCCTGACAAAACCATTAATTAGTGGAACAACTTGCCAACAGAAGTTGTGAATGCTCCAACACCAGACGTTTTTAGGATGATGTTGGATAACCATTTCTCTGAATGGGTATAGGGTTTCCTGCCTAAGCAGGGGGTTGGACTAGAAGATCTCCAAGGTCCCTTCCAACTATACTATTCTATTTTCTATTGTGCTATTGCTATTCTCTCTCCTCTCTCCCCTTTGTTTTCTGGGTTTCGGTGCTGATCCACTTATTTTGCAGTATGGTACAAACATAGCCATGCTACAGGTAATTTTAGTAGATGGTGAGCCTTCTCTACTTCAGATATTTTGAATTATAACTCCCATCTCCAGCCATTTGGTGTTCAGCACACACCTGTCAAAACATCTGGAGGACATGAGGATGGTTTAGTGATGGCTGTAGAAGGGAATGCATGTCCCATTCACTAGGCTTTCTATATTGGTTATGAAAGACCCTCAGCGCTCCCAATTTTCACAGATCAGCCTTTTTGTTTCTATTGAAAAGATTGTATCAAAACACCTGAATGAATGGTAAAATGATATAGGAAACCCTAGAAAACACTGAGGCTGATTTCAAATGGTAGTCTGCATAAGTTTTTTTTTCTTTGAACTGATTCAATCTGCCACGACAAAAACCAAATGCATTTAACCTTCAAGAAAGGGCATCGCCACCCACGGTGGGGATGGGTGAAGCAAGGCAGGTAAATAGCAAAGTTCCAGATAATCCAGAAAGGCTTTAAATTCTGCCAGGCATGCAACTGCTTTGGGATTAGCTTTCTTGGTCTCATAATGTCCACAGATTCAATCAGTTCAATAACATGATGCCAAAGAATCAGAATAATTTTATGCTTCCTGACTCTTTGGCAAGCACTCCCCCCCCCCTTTTGATCCATTCTACCCTGAAAAATAAGGAATTTGAATAGACAGCAGGAAATTAAAATTTGCAAATATGCATGGTATTTCCAATGTCTAAAAAAGTTATTTAGATTCCTTTCTTATAAAAATGTATTATCCAACTGCATGATTCATGAATATTGTTCCTCTAATCACACACAAAAACTGATATATACCAGCCAAATTATGCATATTCCAGCAAGTTTATTTAAAATGAATAGTGAGTCTCCAATCTGATCAAGAGTTCCACACTAATTTTCTGGTAAAAATTAGCTGTTGCACCTCTCAGTCCCCCAAAATGCCATTTGCTGCACAATATGTTGATTCAGCAAATAGAAATGAAGATGTTTATTCCAAAATGTCTCCAAATATCCAGAAATGAACCAAAAGCACACCAAAAAAGTTTCATGTTTTAGTACAACACCCATCATTCATTTTTACTATAGACAGAACATTTTGATGTAGTCCATCAAATCCGATGTTTTGTCCTGGTATTATTCCTCCCTTCATCTTACATCCTTTTAAATACAAAATACGAAAATCAAAATTTTAATTTTTCAGATAGCCACGATTCCTTTTGCACAATTTACCCATATGTTCATTACAGCAAATATATTTTTTAAAACAAGGTCCTGGATTTCTTCCTCTTATCTACATTTGTTAGCAATCCACATGTTCCTTTCTGGTTTTTAATTGCTTTGCAATACAGAATTCAGATTACAACCAGCAATTCTTTTTCTCAATGCCTTAGAGACAAATGAAGCCTTATTTAATAGTACATATTCAGAGTATTGTTTAATATTGAAGACTTCCAAAAAGGAACTGATGAATCAATTATTCTTTCCATTCTGCAAATCACACCTTTTGTCTCCTTGTCTTCAATTCCAAGAGTTACTCTACACAGGTAGGACAAGCACCACTATTGAATTATTGTAACCATCTCCAAGCTGGTCCTTTCCTTACCTGTCAACTCTAGGGATTAGAATAGAATAGAATAGAATTCTTTATTGGCTAAGTGTGATTGGACACACAAGGAATTTGTCTTTGGTGCATGTGC
>JANHFT010008024.1:339118-364095 GCA_032467955.1 Pseudoxenodon macrops | reverse complement strand
ATTAGATAGATTAGATAGATAGATAGATAGATAGATAGATAGATAGATAGATAGATAGATAGATAGATAGATAGATATGGACTCCAGAGATAATGGATCATTGTTCTCATTTCAAGAAGAAGAATTCGGCTCTGTAGAGTAGGATCCAAGTGTCCTATTACAGAAATGAATTCTGGTTTAGAGTCACTTTGGCGAGATAGGTGGCATATAAGTTAGGTAGGTAAATAAATAAACAAGCTTCTTTTTCATTTGCTCTTCTGAAGGCAGAAAGTGGAACCAGAGCCAAGGAGACAGTTGAGCATCAGGTCTCAATAGGACAAGTCTGACTTTGAGCATTAAAACAACAAGATGGATTTAAATCGAGGGGTGAATGTAGAGGGTTGCTTTGAACCCCACACATAGTTTAAATTGTTTCATGTGCACAAAATGGGTTTAGTAATCCTTTTTTCATCAACACCTTTCCTCCAGAATTACTACTGTTCAGTACCACCATTTAGGTTTGACGAGAATGAAATAGAACATATTTTTCGCTACCACAGCAGGGAAGCATCTCAAAACCTGCTAGGAGAATTTGAAGATGAGGTAAGTATCCCAGATGTTGCTTTCCTCAAAGGCAGAATGGCTTTTTTCAAGGGCAATGGAACTTTCCATGTATTCTCTTTAACCAAGATTTTAAAAACTAGAATTGGGTGAATGAGTCATTGGGCCTTCCATCATATGATGCCACATTTTTCTTTCCCTAGAAATTGTGAAGGAGGTCAGAGAGATATTGCTGAGCACATTGTTTTTGCAAAGTTATGCTTGCCCCCAATTCTTGATGGGTGTCCTTGATACCTTCTGGCATTTACTCCTGCATAGTGTTATTATGATTTGGGCAAGATGATGGCTGATATATAGCCTGAACTTAGTCACTTCCAGACTTGAAAGCTGTAATGTGTTCTCTCTAGGAAAAGAAAAATGTTCGAATGGTGGAAATGCGAAATGTTCCAGTAGTGAAAAAGCCTGAACGTCACAAAACCGAATCAACTGCTTTAAATGAACCAAGTGCTTTAATTCCACCTCAGCCATCTGTTTCAGAAGCAAGTATCAAGTTGCATTAAATTGCGTAATGGGGAATCTATGGTCATCTGGATATTGCTAAATCATGTTTTCTAATGTTCCTTGCAATTAGGCATGTGGACTAGAGGCATAGAATCAAAGGGCTAGAAACGATCTTGGAGATCAAGGGAGTTCCCTGCCCAAGGGAGCTCCTTATACCATCCTGGACAAATGATTGTCCAATCTTTTCTTGAAAACCTCCAGTGATGGAGCCCCCACTCATCCCAATGACTGGAATCACTGAGAGCTGGATTGTTAAGGCTAATGCATTTTGCATTTTCTGTATAGTTCATTATCAGTTTATATCTGTCCACAAAGTTGCAGGAACCATAGTTTTCATTTGCACACACACACACACACACACACACACACACATATACACACATTGAGACAAACTTTCAAAATCAAGAGAAGAGAGGGAGAAAATCTTGTATTGCTTCAGAAAAAGTATACTTGCAAAGTATTGAATATCATGCTATAAAGTATACAGATTGAAAGATTTCTTGAAATAAACATGTAATATTTATGGGTACCCCAGTGACACAATGGATTGGAATATAACATTGTAGATTTGGGACTGAAAACTCAACAATGCCCTTGTCAGGACAATTTCTGCCTTAATCTCTGATGAACTGTTACTATCTTTTTCCAGTAGATTTAAACAAATATATTTGAGCTCAGATAGATTGATCAATAGAGTAAATTACCGGTATTTTTCACATAAAGCTACTAAACTTAATTCATTTGTTTGATAAGAACAATATCTTCCTGATGCAGAACTTTGTTTTTGTGTTTTAAAATTGAAGGGTGTTTTTTTTTTTTGTTCATTGCAGGACATCCTCATTGAAGTGTCACCTGGCTCTTACATAATCAACACAACTTCATATGATGACACAGTCAAAGAAACACACCTAGTAAATGTTCAGTCAGGAGAAAGTGTAAATCTGGTTTTTCATTTACCTCCTAAAAACGATGGCAATTAAAATCATTTTCAATGTCTGAAGTGTCATCTTTTCATAGCTAATATATTTACCCTTTTGTTGAGTATTCTTCTCCAGATTACCTTTTAACTTTTACAGCTTGAACTTGATTAACGGTTGCTGCAATTTGAATCATGAATGTATTTTTACTTTTGTGCTATGTGATTCTTCTTACCTAATAAACTGTGAGAATGATATTGCTTTCTTAGGAACACTTGATTCTGCTCTGTGTTTTGTTCACCTAAAATTCTGGCACTGTTGGAGTAGAGTAAAGGAAAGTAATTTTATTGTGCTTCTCTGTAGATAGAACAAACAGTACATTCTGGCTAAAGAGAAATTACTAAATCCATTATACTCATCAGCATCAAATGCATAGTACAAAGCCTTTTGGTTAGGAGAATATCAATCTGATTCCCTTTTATACTTTTTTTGTAGCATGACTAATCTCAAACTTTAAAAAACCCAGTTATTTCAAACTTACTTTACACTGGTGGTGTTCAGGATTTCAGTAGTATGGCAAGAAGAACGTACGAATTAGCTAAGAGAATCTTATAAACAGTGCTATTTGCTTAGTGCCATCCTGAATTCCCGAAAGAAAGAGGGGGTAGCAATTCTATACATAATTAACCTCCCCATGATGAGCTAGTAATTCCATGGCTCAAGATTTTATTCATTGAAAGAAGCCTTTGATGAGACTGTTCAATGGTTTCAAATATAGCACTGTGGTTGTACAGAATTGGTGGAAATCCATCTGTGGATGAAATGGCTTTGTTGTCATCTCTTTCTTTTCTGCAGCTGCTACTGACAATGTTGGCTCCTATAGGTGATATTATAACAATTATAGACTTAAAGGTTGAAAAAGAAACATGACTCTACAAAATGTCAGAAATCCACATGCAGAGTGTCTGAGATCCAAGAGGACTCAATAGATGAGCTCTGCAAATCATAAAGTGATTTGTCACTTAGCATAATGTGTGAGCTCAGCCATATTACTAGTTCGTTTTAAGTACTTTAATACCTAGAAAGGGTAGTTATCCACCCCTATGAATCTGCTTTAGCTTGATTGGTTATTAACGTGAAATAAAATTAGACTATCAGTAACATTATTCCCTTGCTGGCAATTCTCTTAGAAATAGAAATAGCCATAATACTTAGACTTATATACCACTTCACAATGCTTTTACAGCCCTCTCTAAGCAGTTTACAGAGTCAGCATATTGCCCCCAACAATCTGGGCCCTCATTTTATTCACCGCCAAACTGCTGACAGTCAGCAGTCAACAGAATTAGCCTGCACTACCGCATTCTAACCACAGGACCACCATGGCGCATAAATACTTGGCTTTTGCTTGTTGGTTGAATTCAATGACTATTTTGAGTGAAATAATGGAAAATGAAATTTTGGTTTTATATTACACTCTTAGAAACAATTTTGGCAGAACTGCCAGAACTGCCTATACCAAAGAACTCTATCACATAAAACGCAAAAAAGTTAAAATACTGAATACATTCCAAAATATGTAGGCGCATGAACTGACCGACAGCATGATAATATATAACCATCTAGTACTGACCTTTAATATACCTCTGGATTTCAGTAGGAAATCTGTTGCCATTTGTTAACTTCCTGTATTTTGCATGTATACAGAAGGTGAAAAGTGACCTCTCTATTATCGCAGTGGCCATCTTAGAGATTGCATTGTTGGAAACCTTACCTATAGTTTGGCTTTGAGATCCTTTTCCTAATGCAATTAAAATCAACTTTGACTTATCAGCTGAAGAGGGTTCTATGAAGCTCCTTCCAAACTTAGCCAAAGGATCAGAAGCAGCTTTTGCAAAAAAAAAAATGCCATGGCTAGAATGCTATCTTCCAATTGTGAACAGAGAATTGGCAGACCTTCAGCATACAGATTTAAAGGGTATGTATGGGTGACATTGTGTTCAACTCACCTCTGACCCATTAAAGGCTTTCTGCACTTGCCTTTTAAGGGGCCATTTTTAGCTTTTCCCAGAACAAGTCATGCTATCTGGCCTGTCTCAAGTGCATCCTACCAAGGTAAATTGGGCTGGAGGTGGCCTTGCTCCTATTGGCCAATTGAGATGCTTGCTTTGCCCCAACCTCTGCCACTTGATTTTTCAGGGTCACCCGCTTTTAGCAGTAGATTTCAAGCTTTCCTACTTCTCTTTTCAAATCAAGAGAGACAGGAAAAAGTCTCCTTAATCCTGGTTTCTCTCAGAGAGCAAGGGAAGTGGGACAAAAGTGGCTTTTCAGTCATGGCCCCTGCAGTAACTTTAAGCTCTTCCCCCAATAGTATTAGTGCCTTCCTTCCCATTCTTCCCCCACTGTGGAAGAAGCTACGCTGTGGGAGAGGACAACTGTATAATGGGAGAACTATGTGCACCAAATTCACTGGGGAATGGCTTTTCCGTGGGTTTCTATAGCCAGTTCCCTTACAGTAAAGCTTTCTACAAGTTTATTACTAGGATGCTACCTGAAGAGCTGTTCCCAGCTTCTCCCTTCCCCGGTGAGAAGGGAAATGGGTCATGTGGCTCTTTTCGATCCCAGGAGAACTAATGGAAAGAAAACTCATTTTGCTGCCTGTCCTCCACTTCTTTGGCTAGCCATGATTAGTAGAAGAAATCTGCAATGGGCAAAGTAGGGAAGAAAGACTCCATGGGATTGGAGAACTGGCAGCAGGAGCCCCATGGATCTTCTTCTAGTAGGTGTGGTAGCACCAGAGGCAATGGTCCCCCCCGCATCCCAATTCTCTCTTCCCTCCACTTATGACTCAGATGAAATTCCTATTCTCTTTATTGAGTAGGAGTTGAAAGTGCAGTTCTTCTTAAGGTGGCATGACTTTTGCCAACTCCTGCACAAAATGTCACCACTTTACAGCTGCCATATAGAAGTGCCCTCCATCCTCATAACACATTCTTTGTCTTTTTCCTGTTGAAGTAGTCTCCTAAACTAGATGTTACACATGGTTGATAACTCCTTATCATCCAAATATTCCTGAAAACTAACCAAGCTAGTATAAGTGGTTATTTGTCCTTTTCAAATATGAAATCAGACATGAATGTGTCTATAATGGAGTACTTCACTTCCATTAACCCTGTAATATTCATAAAAGTCTCTGGTTTGCAGGCCAAGTATGGAGAATCTACTATCTTTGAGATGTTACTTTATGGCACTTCCAAGCATCCTCAGCCAGCATGATCTACAGTAAGTTGCATCAAACAACATCGGTAGATGCAAACAATGTCTGGCTACCCCCCCCCCACCTTATGGTATATGTATAAAGGCAAAGGACAAGTTTAACATACTAAATCTGGGCTAACTTGCAGAGTGAACCATCATTAGTTGATATACACTCACATGAGACAGTGACTGGGTTTTATATATAATGCTAAGAAATCAAGGCTGAGTCACAATAGTTTGATTTAAACAACATATAAACCATAGTATATTTGGGTTGAAATATTTGAATAGCCCATTGTGTGGCCTGATTTTCACCCTGTATGTGAAACCAACAGGTTCTACATATCTATTGTAGATCAATCAAGGGAGATCTTGTGTACCTTGGCTTTTATAAACAAAAGTGGGTTGGCTTTTCTTCCAGTACTTCCACTCTGGTCTTCTGGTTTCCTGTAGGGTGGGTTTTTTAAAAAGACTAGAATCTGTGTTCACTGCACGATCTACCATTGTGCTCTCGGTTTTACTCTTTTTCCTTTCACACTGAGACTCTGAGGAGGATGAGGAAGAGCTGGGTAGCACAGCAGCATATTCTGCTTCAGGAGAGGCTTCTATTGTTAAGAATGGTGTTGTAGGTTTACTCGTGAATTCTTTTTTTAAATCTCTGGAGGTTAATTCGGCTAAAGAGGGCTGTGTCCCCCAGCCACTGTATTCAGAGTAGCAGCAGCAGCAACAGGAGACACATTGCCTGTGTCTGGGCAATAAACATGTGTGATGAAAATCACTACAGCAAGGACGTATAAAAGAACAACGTGTGCACCAGCACCTTTGGAAATCACCCAAAGTTGGAATAGTTCCGTGTGAACAATTGTAGTAGCCAGGCCTGTGAAGTGGCCCCTCAAACTGCTTCCTGCTTGTGTAGGGCATATGGATCCTCTCTACAATTCTTTCCCACCGCGCTGAAGAAATCCACAGAGCGAGGCCTAATGGAACTTTGGCTTTCTTGCCGTTCCAAAAGCTGACTGTAATTTGCTCGTCTTCTTTTTCTGTTGAAAAGAATATATAGAATGTTTGTTTAAAAATACCAAGCATGTGTTCTTAACAATTGACTTTGCTGCTATACCAAGTTTCTTTTCTTTTTTTTTAATACTTGACTATTCCATCACATTTGTGAGAAAGGATTTGGGCAGGCTTTATTTTTTTAAGCAGAGGAGAAAAAGTTTCTCATTTAGCAAGATGGATGATGTGCTGGCATCAGATGTAGTCACAAGGTAGCTAAAGGATGTGTATCTTATTTTCACAGAAAAATAACTTCTCCATCTGCAGCCTCATTGGCTTCACATCCCATGATAAGACATCAATGAAGTCACACCAAGAAGGATAGTCTTGGGAATGACAGAGTGATCAAAAATACCCCAAACTCCAACATTCTCCATCACTTCACAAAATCTAAAACCCCATCTCAAAATATTTTAAAGTATGCCAAGAAAAAAAAGATAGAAGAACATATGCATTTTTTTCAAATGGAAAGAAAGCTGAGAAATCAAAAGAAAGATTTCAGTCTGAACCTAATTCACTTAAATTGTACTTGCGGAATATGCATATTTTTTGAGGTTACAAAATCTGATTTCTGCAAATACTGCCATTCCAAACTGGCAGCTATTTCAATTTTAGTAGACACAGTGAGCCTCAAACCTCGGTTAAAATGCAATATGTAGTGTGTGGGGGGGAGAGAGATGAGAACACATATGCTCAGTAACAGAGCTTTTCGGCTTAGTCACCGTCTTTAATTATACTTAATGCCCACTCACATGGCTGCAAAGAGCTGCCTCCATGTTCTCCCTAGGTGGTATTTTGTGAAGAGCATGTAGTACAGCACAACTTTCCAACAGATGCAGCAGACTTAACAAAACATACCAAGAAAAAATAAAACTTTCAAAGGGTGTTATACAGCTGTACATATTTGGATCAGTTCATTTGTTTTTGTCTTTTGTTCAGATATCAAATTATTTTTCAAGTTTGCAAGGAGCCCTTTTTCCCACTTTCAGTAAATGATGCCTAGATAGAATCATAAATGGCTAGCCATTGTCACAATCAAAAAGCTCTTTCTAGCTCCTTCTAGAGCAGAGATTCAGAACTATTTTTGGGCTTAGACAACTTAGAACTACGCCGCCTTCAGTCTGACTAAGCATAGTACATACAATTATCTGCTTCAATGTCCTCCCTGTCAATGACTACTTTGGCTTCAACCACAACAATTCATGAGCATACAATAGATACAAACTTAAGGTAAACTGCTCCAAATATGATTGCAGAAAATACGACTTCAGCAACAGAGTGGTCAATGCCTGGAATGCACCATCTGACTCTGTGGTTTCTTTCCAAAAACCCCAAAACTTTAACCTTAGGCTGTCTTCTGCTGACCTCACCCCATTCCCAAGAAGTCTGTAAGGGGCGTGCATAAGTGCACCAACATGCCTACCGTCCCTGTCCTAATGGTCCCTTTTATTCATATCCATTTCATGTATTCATAATCATGTTTATACTTATATCTGTTATCTAATATGTGCTTGACAAAATAAATAAACATTTAAAATGCTAAACAATATGCATAGTTCTATCATTTTTACTTCTCTCTGCACCTGTCTTTGCCTACAGAAAGCTGCTCCTTCATACTGCACAGTCTACTACCAGTATACAAAGCTGTTCCCATGTGCATCCAACTCAAAAGAAAATATAAAAGTGTAAGAGTTTGGTGGTAGGTAAAGGATTGATGTGTATAAGGATCTGTGTGTTCTTGACAAGTCATCAAGAGAAGTAGATAACTTAAAACAAGATAGCTAGCTGTGATACACAGTAGACAGTAATGAAACACTGATAAATGCACCACAGCTGGTCCAGGGCCTTAGATCCAACACTAGATTAAATTGGAAAGGAACAAGAACATGGGATATTGCAAACAAGAAGGCTATTTGACATAGATCCCCAGCTGCACTAATCTGCTTATTTGAACCTATTTCAATAAATTCCACAAACTCTTAAATTTTTCTTGTATTACAAATTTGTAATAAAGACTTAAAGGCAATTTATCAGCGTATTTAGTTTTTCTTTACAAGCAGAACAGCTGAAATAAGGAGAGGTACAATTGTCTAAAAGTGGCTAAAAATGACTTTCTGGTCTATTATCTGCCTGAGGAACATGAAGTATTTTTTTCTCCAGATTAAAAAAAATCCAAGACTGAGCCTTGTCCAAATATTTTCAGGATCTCAGAAAGCAAATTGTGGAAAGGAAAGATTTCCAAATCGGACCTCCAGGCTCCTAGGAAAAAGAGGGAGGCAACTGCAGGAGCAATTTACATCTGAGAAGGAAATGTCCAGAGAAAGATAAGGAATTCTCAGCAGCAAAACATTCATAACAACAAATATTACAGCACTGAGTCACGAGAAAATGCACTGCCACAAATCAAGAGGAAATCATGAGGTAGGGATGTATCAAGAATGAATTCTGCATACCAAAATTAAACAAATCCTGCAAGGGAAATAATTTGCAGGATCAATTCAAAATTAAAACAAGATATATATAGTGGAACTCTTCATATATTTAAAAAAAAGCCTTAGTTGTTTTTCAGGCCTAGATAAATATTGTAAAGTTGCAACTTAACTTGCCAAAGATGGAACACATTCAGGATTGTGAAGAACAATTTATTTAACTTGTATAAGCTACAAAACAGGGACTGTTGAGATTTGCATGCCAAAAGTTTAGCATGTTCCCAGTCTGGAAAATAATATTATGAATATAAAAATAGAGACAATGTAAGGAGGTAACATTCTTTATGTTCAAAGGAGAACATCAAAGAAGCATCATACAATGACAGGGATATATATATATATATATATGAATATTTTCAGAAAAACTGTAAAGGCCTGTGATATGACAGATTTGACCATAAGTAACTATATTTCAAAGTTGATGAAGGATAATTTAGCAACATGTGAATGTTTACTCTTGCTACTCTGAATTCAAATGTATTAACTTCAATAAAGCAAATACAATTAGAGCCTTTTATTTATTATCCATGGAAAAAAAACACCCACAAGGCAACCTCCACAGTGATTTTTGTTAGCTTTTTCTTGTAAATATGCATAGAAGAATCGATTCTACCACAGAAACAGGTAAATTACCCAGTGTGATGTAGCTTAATGAAAGACAAAAACCAATTTTTATTAGGATGTCAGAAATCAATTTAGATTTCCCAGCAGGAGAAGAGACAGTGCAGCAGCCTCAACAAGAAGAAACTGTGATCCATGACAGGAAAAGGGTACTTGAGTCAGAAGGAATATAGATGTTGAAGCAGAGGTAAGGTTTTCAGAAGGTCCAAAGAGATGTCACTGAAAAAACTTTCTCTTCAAGCCAAGACGGAGGACATCCAAACCCTCCTCACAGGAAGACACTGAGAAAATGTCAGATGCTAAAGCACAAACATAGCTACTAATCATAAGAGAGAAAAACTTATAGTAGTTGTGAACAGATGCACACACCTATGAGAAGGGGGTTGGAAGATCAACTGGGGGGAGGATGTATAATCTCATTGGACTGTCTTCATTCCAGGAGATGTAATAATGTAGTGAAAGTTAGTGTAGTGATTCCGTTCTTTGACATATCCTCTTCAGTTAGACAGACACGTTCATGGCTAGCCCAGTTCCTCCTCTTTTCCATACATTTTCTCCCTTCTTTGGTAAGTACTGTTCCAGGTTCCATTTGGTCTAGCAAACTATGGCCTTTCATTCTTTGGCTAGATCCAAATGCAGCTAGATCAGGTTTTTAAACTTCCTATCTCAATGCGATTTCCTAATAAACATTTTCTTCTTTTAAAAAGAGAAGCACCAGCCTCTTTTTATTTCCATTGGCACACACAGCCTAAAGCTTCTATCCAAGTATTTTTTTTCTTTTAATGACACTATAATCCCTTGCATCGGGATGGAGTTGGGGTGACTGAATGGAGCTGAGCATTTATTGGTTGGATACCCTTCCTAACACCTACGTTGAGTTCACATAAGTTATTTTCTCCTTGCACCCAGAGAGAGAAATATCTGTCATACCTAGGATCGAATCTACAGCCTCCTGATTGTGAGTTCCACCTCTAAACCACCTTGCCTCTATTACAGCTACTCCCCAAGTATATGGCAAGGTAATTCCAATTTTACCTCGCAGAGATTCTCTGGTCTCCATGCCCTGGAGGACAGTTCCTGGCCCATACCTCTTCTGCTCTGATTCCCAGGGGGCCATCACTTTATCACCAGGCAGGATGGAATGTCTCATTCCATTCACACATTCAAGGATATCACTGCTGGCTGTTTTTTGCAAATAAGGTGTATCTTGTCCCATTGCAAATTGTACCAGAAATGATCTTTGTTCACCTTCCTATTAGAAAGAAAAATATGTTTTTTTAAAATAGCATAAATAATTGGAAATTGTTCCTATTGATAATTCAGAACAGTTTTTTTTAAAAAGTAACCTAGTTCAAGGGAGAAAATAACCCCCAACTTAATTACTAGTTGGATTTCTTTTTGAGTATATATTAGGCAAAATTGATTTTATTTTATTTATTTATTTATTAAATTTTTATGATATAAGGTTCCCTTCAGTAAACGTTACATTTTATTTCATATGTGAAACTCATTCATAGTTTCCTTTGTCATGCAGCTTTCTTTCATATTTTACAACCACTTTTACTTTCCTGGATTATTTGGAAGAAAAAGCAAACAGAGATATTATTTTCAACTGATTTCAAAAAATGAATACAAAAAGTAGATACAAGATACATTTTGAATATAGTTAAAAGATGACATAGCCAAATGTATTTGTTAGAGTCTATCCCACTCCATTTGGGGTTCCCTCTGAGGTAAAAATTTCCAGAATTTGGCCCCATATTTCATTGCTCTTTAATCTGTAGGAAGAATTGATAAGTTCAATATAATCAGAAATCACAATACCTGAAAATCTTTGCTGTTGAACTGAATACTATTCAACACAACCCTCCCATATTTGGATTATATTATGAAAGGTAACTCAACACATCCATACCAGAAGTGGGTTCCTACCGGTTCTAACCGGTTCTTTAGAACCGGTAGTAAATCGACGATGACATCATGGAACAGGTTCCTTCAGTGCCTCCATGGGTGCCGCCATTTTGGATTTTGCTTCTGTGCATGCGCAGAAGCTATCTTTTGATTGCTGCACAACCCTGAGCGAACCAGCAGCAAAAAGAACTAGAACCCACCCCTGATCGATACTGTTTAAATAGCTGATTCTGCAGTAAAAGCAAACTGAGCTAACTTGGTATAAAATCAAAAGATTTTGTTCCTCTCATCCCACCATCCCCCTTGAGTTTTTTGTGTCTGCTCTGGGGCTGTTTTTTTTTCTTAATTACACTACGCAGAATGAGACTTGAGCGCTGAGTTGGTCACACAAAAGCTGGATTCACTCCAGAGTCGCTTCTGAATAGCTGGTTATTCAGAATTATTGGATGTTGAGTGACTGTGGTGAGCAAACAAACCTGCTTCTTGCTTTTCAGAAGGAAAATACCATATTTGTTTCAGGTGCTAACAACTAATGAATTGAAGGCTGGCTTTCCTTTCCACTGTCAAGTTTATATATCAACACGCCTGCCACCTTTCCAGCAATAATGCTATTTATGAAATATCACTAGTTGCCGAGATCTTCAAAATAGCACAAACCCTCCTAGAACTCTGGTGCTACTGAAGAAATAAAAGAACTGGTTTTAGCCTGATGAAAAGGTCTAATAGGGTAATCTTATACCTCTAGTTACAACCATTTCCTTCAGTCATGTGCCCTTCAGGTTGCTGCTCCTGCTACAGTATTCCTAGTTGGCATATTTCTGTTTGGCTGGGAATAAAGGAGTTGAGTGTAGCAATATCACTTATATTTATATACTGCTAATAGCACTTTACAGCTCTCTATGAGCAGTTCACAGAGTCAGCCTATTGCCCCCAACAATCTGGGTCCTCATTTTACCGACCTCAGAAGGATGGAAAGCTGAGTCAACCTTGAGCCAGTCAGGATCAAACTGCTGGCAGTTGGCAGAGTTAGCCTGCAATGCTGCATACTAACACACCAACTGTCCTCAACCCCTAACCTAGATACTCTTATAAGAACTGTTGTGGCGTGGTAGTTAGTATGCAGCATGTTAACTGATGTTATAACTGGCTAGAAGGCATTCCCTAGGATTTGTTAGAGAAGGAAGAGAGGCTGGATGTCATGATTAACAGGCTCTAAACCTTGACTACCCCTGCCCTAAAATAACATGAGAAAGATTGGGGTGGGAGTTAGAGGATGGTGAGGAATTGTGATATCTGGAAAATGAATACAATCGATGTTTATTGCCCTTATCTTTGTAGCATAACTAGAATAAGCTAGTTATTCTAATTTAAACTTTCTAGTTTATTCTTCAATTGATTTCAACAATATTCATCATTTTCTAGTTCATTCTTATTTTTTTTACAAGAGAAGCAATGGTATTATTTACTATATGGGTAGCAAAGGCATTCATTCCACAATGAGATCACCTGAAATGTATTTTATTTTACTTACTTACTTACTTATTTACTTATTAAATGTATATGCCACCGATCTCACTGTCAGGTGACTCTGAGTAGTTTATTGTCCACAACCACTTACATTTTTAGATGACATTTATCTTGGTGTGATTCTTTTGCCCTGTTATCTCTGTATAACCCTATGAACTGGTTGCACTAAACTGAGGGAAATGGTTATTGTGAGTAAGTACATTCAGTACATTCAGAATTTCTGTAGTTTCTTTATATTTGTACATTTAATCACCTTTATAATCACGTAAAAAATAATTTTGCAACTTGCCTCTAAATCTTTTATGACTGTTCCTTGGTAATAATAACAGTCACTTTCTTTTTTTGCCAGAACAGGACTACCAGCATCCAGTGATCTTTCCAAATTCTGTCCTGCCCTACGTTTTGCATCAAGAAGAAAGGGACAGTAGCTGTGACCCAAACACCTTGGAATAAAATGGAAGAATGTTAGCCAAGAACCCCACAGCAAAAACTAATCACACATAACAATAAATGTTATTCATATTCTTAAGCCGCACATGTTTAAAGTCCAGTTTAAATCCCAGTTTGTCTATAGGCATGGTTTAAAACATATCAAATCGATGGCCATGCAGGTGCAATAAATGTTCTATTTTTATACATGTTCCATAGGGCTATCAGGGCTGCCATCTTGATTTTCTTTTAACCATACCCTGTGGACACCCCTGGTCCCTGAAGGGAAAGGTCACAATTCAGCAAATTAGAATAAAATAGAATTCTTTATTGGCCAAGTGTGATTGGACACACAAGGAATTTGTCTTTGGTGCATGTGCTCTCAGTATGGATTTCTGATCATCAGGGAGGCCAGAAATGTCCTCTTTAAAATTATCTGATAATCTGTGTTTAATTTTTTTTTAAAAGGTCTTGTCCCTTATCAAAATCAGATAGCAACAAATTGGCACCTAAAGGTGGCATCACACCTGGTGGGGGGGGAGAGAGATTTGTCTTATTCTGTCACATGGTTAAATATGATTTCCTTAACAACTTTTCCCTGCAGGTTATCAGATGTCACTCAGGACCTCCATTGCTTTCCTAGAGATCCTCTCCTCAAGTGCTGTGTTTACAAATTCTGATTCTTTTGCTGAAAGTCATCTTGCTTGGAATTGATAGACATTTCTAAAAAACAACAACACTGGAACATAGGAATGAAAATTGCTTTTTTTCCCACAGAAATAGCCTGGGACATTCTTCCCAGCAGAACAAAACCCATCTATCAAGCTGCTGCTGTTGCTAAGATTCTACCCTGATGAGGGCCTCTCCAACCCCGGAGGAGCCAAATCTTGCATCATGTTTGCAGTCCTGTTTACCCGAGGGTGGGAGATGAAAGGAAGGTGGGGAGATGGGAACGGTAGAAAAGGAACCAGGAGCCAGCCTCCCTCAGCCCCCTTGGCATCCCTCCCTCTCCTCCCATTTCCCACTTTTGGATGCAGATACGCCAACGTTTAAACAAGTCTCGGCCTCTTCTCGCCAGATTTGCCTTCTCAAAAGCACATGTGCGCTGCCAAGTCCTATAAAAACCCTGCATCTGGGCTTTGGGGGTTGGGTAGGGTGGGAGTGTTCCTTTCCTCTTTGCCTAGCGCGGCTTTTTCCATGGCAGCGTGCCAATGTACATGGACGTGTGCGCATGTGTGTGTGTGTGTTCGAAGAGGTGGGGGGGAGAGATCAGCAAAATGGGGCATATAAATTGTGTGGAATTTGTCAGCCTGTGTGGAGAGATGGTGCTGCTCCCCCCCCTCCCCCCCTCTCAGCCGCCCTTTGCATGCCTCGCGCTCTGTTATGGAAATGCTATTGTTCCTTTGTTAGGAGTCTGGGCAGGATTCTGTAGCTTAGGAACAGAGTCCAGTTGCCTCTCACGGGGTAGGCTGTTCCCTGCTGTGCATCTCCCAGATGCCTCTCAATAAAACAACAAGGGTAGTAAGAGGCCGAATGGATTAGACGCCGGGAAGCTTTCCTTGTATAAAAGGAAACGCATCCCCGTCTATTTTAGAGTGCTGGAAGAGAGGGAATTGGGATCCTTTAACAATTTTCATCTTATGCATCTTTTTACCTGAGTCGGGTTTTTTCAAAGGGAAAAATCGGTGCTCTGTGTGTGTGTGTGTGTGCGCGCGTATGTCTTTGTCACTATTGCTAAAATATTGAAGTTTAAACAAGAAGGCTTTTAATGGAGGGTTGTCTTGCAGGCGGTATTCATTGGGATTCAATCTCTGTTTCGCTAATTACATATTATATTTGAATAGCAGCACAGCTACAAGGTTGCATCAAAAAATTTCCCCTTGAAATAGTAGGGAGGGAGGTGCTCTGTCTGCTGAACTGTGCAAAAACAGATTTTTTTTAAAGGGTTATGCTTTCTACATACATGATAGCAGACAAATCATAGCCCTGTGATTTAGCTTCACGAAAAATAGCTTTTGAAAGATTTCTGATATGGACCTTTTGGCTTTCTTTCTTTTTATGACTCCCTTGTGAAAACATTATACCTTCTCCTCCTCCCTCCCAATATATTAGTAGACATGTTTTCCAACCTTTTCTTGAGTCTTTTTTTCAATGCTTTGAAAATATTTAATTATAATAGAAACCAAGCCTTCAAGCACTGCCTTTTCCATTTCTTTATTGATATATATTAGAAAATCAATCATCTCTAACTCTACCTGTATATTTTGAGGAATTTATTAGGGTTGTATAGCACTCTAAAGTAAAATGACACTGCAGAGGCTCAGTTGTGAACTACATTTTGTCTACATTTTTTATGCCAAGTGAACCCTTTCCCAAGACTGGCAGGTGCCAATCCAAAGCACTGCAGAGCCTTATTATTTGTGCTTTAAAAATATTTGACCGTTCTTCAAGAAGATAAAGAGAAGATTTAAAAAAAAAGGTTTTTCCAATATTTGATCATGCTTGGTAGTCTTCTGTTTGTGTGCACTGAATTAGTCATGCTTTCCAAGATGGCAGTGCCCCAGCATTTATTTTTCCAAGGATGGTGTTTTGGAATTCTTCTAGTTTATTGGTCTGCTTCCCTCCTTTTGGCACACAAGTTAATAAGTTTTTTGTAGATAACAGCTCTGTTTGACAACAATTTTGCAAAACAAAAAACCTAGTAGCTAATTTCTAAAAAGAGAAATGCTGTGCAGAATATAATACTACTCTATTTTTCAGTGGTCAAATTTCACTTCTGATGTAGGATACTGTTCTGGGTACCACGTTTTAAAAAAGAAAGGACAGTGAGGTTCAAAAAAGGAACTCAAATGTAAGTCCTATGAAGAGAAATTGAAAGATTGGATCTTAATAAGACTGGAAAGGGCTCTTAAGAAGACAAGAGAAGTCTTAAAACAGGAGATCCTAAGAAGACAACAGAAGACTGATGATGTATGGTAACATTCTTCAAGATCATTACCTCTTTATCATCTGATAGTCCAGAATACAGAAAGTGATATCTCTGAGGTGGTGTCCTTGGTGCTCTCTGAGCTTGATTGTTTTCCTGCAATTGTTTCATTACCCAAACTAGCTGACATCAGTGCACTCAAAAAAGACCCTCATTTCAACCTGAGCTACAAATACTCTCCTTTATAAGTGGTGTGTATGTTACAAATGGGCAGATTTCAACGGAATGTTAGAAAAAGGTTTCTAACAGTTTGACAACGAAACCACTTCCTAGAGAAGTGGTGAAGGCTCCTTTTTTCACTGAATGTGTTGAAGCAGAAGCTACACAACTATCAGTCAGGGATGCTTTATTTATACACAATGGCCTAAATTGTCCTTTCCAATGTTGATTGTGTAGTTTTGTGTATGGCAATCTTTTGTTCCTCTCTAGTCTCCATTCCTTTGGGAATAATACATATTGGGCTAAATGGCAATGGAAGATGGGCTTAAGTTAAACAGCAGATGAGCCAGAATAAAAACTGGGTAGGACCACCCCTCTCTCTCTCTGACACCTTCTTTGTTTTGGAACCCTTTCTTTGTTGTTCCTTGTATTATTTGTCCTTCTCTTGCAGTAGAAGACATTGTTCTTGCTAAAGTCCAGTCGCTTGCTTGCAGAGACCTATGAAATCAAGCCAAGGATCACATGTGACTTCTGAGCTGCCTGTGTCTGCTCTAGAATTTAGGGATTAAATGATAAATCTTATACTCTAAACCCTTCGGGTTTTTAGTTAAGGCTTGTCTGAATGCTATGTAACAGGACAGGAAGAACCACACATGCTACAGCAGTTTCTTCCTGTGTGGTGACAAGGAGAGTGATATCTTTTATCTGTGGCTTCTGGGAAGCAACAAACTGGCTATCTTTCTCAGTGGATTAAGTAGAAAGGATATAAAAATGGTTCACAGAGGAGGCAATTCCTTTAAAGATTCCTTGTCTTTTAAAATGCAGAGGAGAGCAACCAGGATGATTGGGGACTGGAGACTAAAACATGAAGAACGGTTACAGGAACTGAGCATGGCTAGTCTAGCGAAGAGAAGGACCAGGGGAGACATGATAGCAGTTTTCCAATATTTGAGGGGTTGCCACAGAGAGGAAGGGATCAAGCTATTTTCCAAAGCACCTGAAGACCAGACAAGGAATAATGGATGGAAACTGGTCAAGGAGATATTCAACCTAGAAATAAGGAGGAACTTTCTGACAGTGAGAACAATCAACCAATGGAACAGAGGTTGCCTTCGGAAGTTATGGGAGCTCCATCACTTGAGACTTTCAAGAAGAGATTGGACTGTCATTTGTCAGAAATGGTGCAGGGTCTCCTGCTTGAAGGGGTTTGGACTAGATGACCTATAAGGTCCCTTCCAACTCTGGTAATCTGTAATCATCTAAGGGGCCCATGGCAGTGGTGAAATCTAAAAATTTCCCCTACCGGTTCTGTGGGCATGGCTTGATGGGTGTGGTTTGGTGGTCATGTGACTGGATGAGCTCAAAAACCAACTTTCACACTTAACACACAACACAAAAGCCACACAACTGACACAATGCAAAAGCACACAAAATGGTCCCTGCAACAGCAAGCATGCACCTCACAGAGCCACAAAGAGCTCAAAAAACAACATTTACACTTTGCACAAAAATAACACAAAAACTACACAACTGACTCCTACAGAATTGACTCACACACTGCAAAAGCAGCTGGACTTCACACAAAATGTCCCCTGCAATAAGCATAAACCTCACAGGGCGAATATTTTGTTTTAAAAAAATGCTTTTAAAAAGTTTTTTTTTAAAGTTCCACATTCCTCCCTCTCAGCTGATTGTCAAAGACAGCTGAGAGTCTACTTTTTAAAGCATTTTTTTACTTCAAGTTGCAGGCATAGGTAGTAAAAATGCTTTTTTTAAAGTTTAAAAAAAGGTTCATCAGTTGTGACAATCAGATGTGCCATGATTGTGGGGATCTTTTTTTTTTTTAACTTTTTAAAAGTTAAACCAGAACCAGAAGTATTTATTAGTACCAGTTCTGGCGAACCGGGCCAAACCGGCAGCATTTCACCTCTGGCCCATGGTGTTTCTCTAATGTTGCACTAGGGGAGTTGGGGAGATGATACTTTATCATTGCAGACTTGGCCAGTTAGCTTATGCTGGGAATATTGGCCACTCCATAATTTTTGACCTGACATGAATTTCCTTCTTTGTCCTGAAAGAAGAAATGAAATAGAAATTCTCAACCAGTAAATGGGCGCAAATGAAAATTCCAAAAAGGAAAAGAGATGAAATGCGTTTTGCAGGCTAAAACATTTTACAAAACAAGAAGAAAAGCTATTCTAAAGCTGAACAGCAATCCTTGAAATACAAACGGAGTATATTTGTGCCCCTCTGAAAAAAATTATAAATTAGCAGAAATATTAATTCCTAACATAAAATGAGAGTATATGAGAGGGCACACAAGGAGCAAAATATATTTTAAGTTAGAGTTCACCAACCTTCCCGGTTTTGTGACCCAGCAGGTGGGGGGAGAGGAGATGGTTCTGCATGAGCGGTAGGCAAATGTGCATGCAGCTCCATTTGCACAAGCAGGAATTGTGTGCACACCGCTCACCCAAATGGAATTAAATACAATTAAAACCATTGGACGGAGTGTGGTTTCCTTGGTTTAAACAGTTCCGTCAAGTTATACCTTACGGTAAAGTCAGTTTTCTTCATTATGACATATACAATCAATTAACTTTAAAAAAACATACTATTTCGTCTGTGTACATTGCATTCATACCAATTCTAGTCTTATTTTACATAAGGTGCTAAAACAAAGATTTCCAAATTTTTAACTTGTCAATTGTCACTTATCTCGGTGTTCCTCCTCCATTCCAACCATTTATACACTTTATTCCAGATTTTGTAATAATCTGATTCACTCTTATCCTTAAACTCCAACGTCAAACTTTCTATTTCAGCACACGATAGTATCTTATTTATTACTTCCTTTTGTAAGAGAGCCTCTATTTTTCCATTTTTCTGCAAAAGCTAGTCTAGCTGCTGTTAGTATGTGTAACAATAGGTATATTGTTCCTTTATTGTAATTATCTAATGTAATACCCAACAGAAAGAGTTCTGCTTTTAATTCTATCTTTTGCGCTAGTATCTCCTCTAGCCAATGTTTTATCAATCGCCAAACTTTTTGAGGTTTTGAACATTCCCACCACATGTGGTAGTAGGTTCCTGGCATTTCTTTACATTTCCAATACCTCACTGACATTTTTTTATCCATTTTGGCTAATCTCGTAGGGGGAAAGTGCCACCTGTAGAACATCTTATATAGATTTTCTCTATATGCTGTACCTAACGTAGCCTGGCAGATATATTCTTATTGGACTCCCAAAAACTCACTTAATTAGTCCAACTGTGGAGCTGTTCGCACCCTTTCTCCAACAGCTTTTTTCTCCTAACAAATAATAAGGTGGGACTAAATCTCCCAGAGATCCTTATAACAGGTCTAAGAAGATATTAAATGAGAGAATCCTTAAAACCCAGAGCTAGAATATCTGGGCTGCCAAAATCCAGACAACTGGATTAGGAGCAATGAAGTACAAAAAAACTCTATTCCTTTGTAACTGTTGGAGACTTTCCACATTTGTAATACCACACCCCCTGCTAGACTGTGAAACAGGTGAGTCTTGAAGCCTCTATTTTCCTGTCCAGCCTGATTAGATTACTTTAATGTCATTGTAAGCAGGAGTGGGTGCTGGATATTTTTATTGCTGGTTTGCTCAGGGTTGTGCTGCTTGTGTGTGTGTGAAGCACGCGCGCGCGCACGCTCACAGCAGTCAAAAACTAGATGGCGGCGCCCAGGGAGCCACCAACAGGACCGGTTCCGTGACATTATCACCAAGTTACTACTGGTTCTATAGAACCGGCAGGAACCCACCTCTGATTGTAAGTATATACACAGTATACCCATACAACGAAATTCAAATAACACCCAAAGACCAGGCCCAACACACATAACAATCCCCAAACACGCCTCCACCCGCCACAAATTCCCCACCCCTGAACCATCTAAAAAAAACCATCCACACAACAGACCAAGTAATACTGTCCAACAGTTCACTGATGGTGGCCCTTTAGTTCATTGATCTGAGCTCATCAAGGTATGATGCTGATAGATGTCACTCCAGCAAAGGCAAATTCCATGTGAGTGAAACAAAAGGGTCCAACTCCTCTTAAGATCTGCCAGGAAATTCATTAAAAAGAGTCTGTTTCATTGTGCAGCCTGCCATCTTTTGTCATTCCTTGTTCTGTCAGGCTCCTCATTGTAATGCATACTTGTTATTCGTTTTTCAGCACAGATAACAAAGAGGGTAAATAAGACTGAAATAAGACTTAACTGCTTGGTAGGAATTCCTTGTGACTGTAATTTTGGGTCCAGAAGTGCATGACTACTGCATGCAGACATACATACGCTAGCATAATCCTTCCCCCCCCACTCCTGGTGCATTTACAGTCATTCAAAATTTTTAATCCTTGTGCATAGTAAGTAATCAAGCACATCACCAGCAGCAGCACAAAAGAAGCGAACTCAGCATATGTGCTATGCATCTGGCAAGGTGTGCAATATGGGAATACATGATAACTGAAATAAAAACAGGTTCATCCTTTTCTACAATGGGATTCTAACATTCAGGATACAAGGCTCATAGCAGCCCTCTCCGCTGGACCAGCAAGTGGCTCTTACAGTGTAATGACCATCTCTCAAAAACACAGTTTTCCTGATTCTTATAGCTCATACTCTCAATGGTTGTCTGGCATTTGGTAACAGGGTTCTTTTCTTTTTTTAAGTGATTTTTTTTCTTCTTCTCCCTGCCTTACCAATAGACATCAAAGCAGGCTTCAGGCTACTCTTCTCCAATTTCACAATTACTGTTAGGTGAGTTAGAATGGAGAATAGAAATTGCTTCAAATTCACCCAACGAGGGTCTTCTTTATTTAAAGGCATTTCTCTTCCTTCAACAAGACACCCAAAATGTCAATAAAAAGACATCTTTCTCTCTTGCCCCCAGCATTTGCCAGGGAAAAAAGAGCTCTATCACAGTTTGGTGAAGCAGCAGTAGCATCTACAGAAGGTGGTCAGAACAATATGCCATAATAGTGGTCCTTTTTCTTTTCTTGGAAAAGTGGGGATATGAACAGTACAACATTTTATCTAGAATAAAGAACACCCACAAGATACTCTATGCCTTCTTCTTTTCTTCACCTATGAAAGAGGCTTCTATTTGCTACCATTTCCTCGAAGTACTTTTCTTTCAAATATCTAGACAGGTGATGTTTATCATATTTTGGAGTTTCCTTAACTGTTGTGAGATTGGAAAGTTGTGGTATTATGGTTTTGTTCAGCTACTCATCTCTCTTATCATTTTTCAGACTCCCTTCCTGCACCTTTGAGAAAGTGCTGCAGGAGACATTCTCTCAAGATGGTTTCTGTCCCGGTTTCACTGAAATTTAGAAAGCAGAATTTGGAGAGATGATTGTAGGATTAAAGGTATAGACCTCCTTTGTTCCCTTTGTTGCTAAAGGTACATGAACGATCTTACGGTGCCACCAAATGAATTTCATCGAAGTTGTACAGTGGTACCTCAGTTAATTGGTCCCAAACCAATTTGATGAGTACCAAACAACTTTTTCTCATAAGGAATAATGTAGGGAGTCACAAGACAGCTGAGACTAACAAATTCTAGCTTGTGCGATGAATACTAAACAAATGATGAGTAACTGGACAACATTTTCACGTCAAAAATTTCATGTCAGAATTTGAGCGCCAAATTCAATGAGTCTCAACGCAGTACCAAGGTACCACTGTATTTACCTTTGAAAAATAAATCAAAGCGTATTCCTTTTCCATCACATTGAATGACAATAGTAAAATGAAGAGTCTGATTCAGCACAGCTCATTGGCTATTTTAAATTAACATTATATGTTTTACTACTTTTTCTAAGGCACAAAGGAAAACAAATCGGGAATCAGTCATCTTGCATGGCACATAAATGTACTTATGTATTATGGCTAGTAGTTTAAAGGCTTTGCTAATATGTGGCATCTTTGGAAACCAACAGAGCTATAGAACTGCTCCAAAACAATTTATCGTAATGTATGTATGCAGGGAGGAATGTACAAAGGAGTCGTTGTCAAATCTCTTTTATATTTTGGGGATTTGTGCATTCAGAGTTTGTGAAAGAAAAAGAAAGGCAAATTGCTTCATTCCAGTATGTCTGTCTGTTTGTGTGTCCGTGTGTGTGTGTTACAGTCAGTTTACAGAGTGCTGTATGAGCAGCCTTTAAAGCCTCCTTCACCATAATGGCGTAGGCTGATCTTCCTGCAACAGTCTAACAGTCTATTGATAGGAAAAGGCAAAGCAAGCAGATGCTTTCAACAGTGCTGGATTTTGAAGGAGGCCAGCTGCTTGAGGCGACAGGCTATTGTCTGAAATGTGAAATTTATTACACAGGACAGCACACACAGGAAAAATTAGGTGATCCAGAAGGGAGGAGGAGGGAGGCAGCAGCAATCATGCCTGGTCTGTTTGTGTGCACGCGCATGCGTGTTACATATCTGTGGAGCTTGTTTGAGCAGGTTTATGGTGTGAGGCAGGCAACAGTGGGGCCATCCGGGGTATTTTGTTTTTTAAATATATCATTGCCTTTGAGGTAGTATCAGAGCAGGGTTCCTTTAAAGTAACACCTTGGGAGACATACTCCAGTGGCCAGTGAAATAAAAAGAGCAAACAATAAAGACAACCCAGGATTTGCAAAAACAGGGGTTTGTTCTCCCAACCCCACCAAAGGGAGGAGGGGCTGCAGTCAGGCAGAGGCCTGTCAGTTTGTAGAAAAGTTTAATAAATTCCATGTCATTCTAAAGACCATCGTGTGCCGAATTGCCCAAGGCTGATAAAAGCCGATCAACCTCTTGATAGGCGACTGCAACGCTCCAGCACACGTTATTGCTTTGATACATTATACAGAGGGGGGGGAAGGGTGCGTTGGGTGGATTTTCCTCTCTTTCTTTTCTTTTCTTTACTGCTGGTTTGTTTGCTTGAGGTGTCATTTGTGGGTGTGTGGGTTTGTGCTTTAAATATAGACAGACAGTTCACAATGTTTTTTTTTTCCTTGTACATTTTTCAAGGAATGATAAAAGCACTTAGGAATGTTAAATGTGTAGCTGCCATCTGCAGCTGCTTCACTCCCTGTGAATTGGAGCTCTGCAAAAATGCCATCTAGCAATCCACGCATAGAAGTTCGTGTAATCTTCCCTTTGCAGTAGGAAGGAAAAGGGCACCTTCAATATTCTATTCCAAAAGGTTAGACCTTGTCCCTTTCAGACATACTAGGACTGGGGATATGCTGTTGGGAGGGGGTTATCCCTTCAAACCATTGTTGACTCCTGGCAAATGACTTGCAAGATTTGGCAAGATTTCAAAAGTGGTTTGCCCTTGGTTGCTTCCAAGTCTTGAGAGAGAGCGCATGGTCCAAGGTCACTCTTCTGATATTGTGCTAGACCTCACGCTGTCCTGGTTTCTAGCCTGATGCCTTTAACCATCACAGTGCACTCAACTGGTTCTCTATATGAGGGTGGCACTTCCCAAAGTCGACTAATGATTGGAAATCCAGAGGCACTGCAATCTCAAACATATCAAGAAAGTACCAGGTTGGGGAAATCTGCCATACAAAATAGCTCCAAGCTGGAAAAATGTCATGCTGATGCAATCTACAGTATGTGTATCCTTTATTTGGCTCAGAAATTATGTTCATCTGCCTTTGAAACCAGTTTTTTACGTGTGATGACTAATGGAACCAAATGTTGTGCTTCCAAAATAAAGTTCAGATACAAGGTCAGGATTACGCCCACAATGTTCCTTTTCTGGCTTTGATTTTAATCCAAGTTTGAGAAGAAATCAAGGTGTCACTCTCTCCATTGCTCCTGTTTCCTTTATATCAGAAAGGGAGGGAGGGAGGAAATGTCCTTGGGAGACAGGAGGAAGAGCTGCATTTTAGGTAACAGTCTGATAAAATTTGAGTCTGATGAAGGAGGAGTGACAAAAGCATCTCAGAAGGGGCCCTCCTTAGTTTCCTGGAAAGTAAAAGTGAAGGAGGGACTTTCAAACTTGTAAGAATCTGATAATGCAACCTTACAGTAAAGATGGAACTTGTAATCATAGTTACGCTTCTTGTCTGTACTACATTACAAGACTGACACATTCCCAACCGGGAAAGTTTTCCTAGCATTACTTCTATTTCACATTGGTAATGAATAAAAACATTTCATAAAAAGAAAACATTCACTAAGTTCTCACAGCTAGACTGAGATGGAGATAGACAACAATACACAAGCACACAATAGATACAAACTTAAAGTAAACCGCTCCAAACTCGATTGCAGAAAATACAACTTCAGCAATAGAGTGATCAATGCCTGGAATGCACTACCTGGCAACAGCATACCTACTATCCCTGTCATAATGTTCTCTTTTATTTGTATTCATTTCATGTATTCAAACCATGTTTATACCTATATATGTTATCTAATACGTGTTTGACTGACTGACTGACTGACTGACTGACTGACTGACTGACTGACTGACTGACTGACTGACTGACTGACTGACT
>JANHFT010008024.1:316957-339018 GCA_032467955.1 Pseudoxenodon macrops | reverse complement strand
CTTATTTTAGCGCATGTGCTCAAAAGCCTGGTTGGGCTTATTATCCAGGGAGGCCTTATTTTCAGGGAAACAGGGTACATTCTGATCAATGTGTATGGTCACATTCCTCTTGTCATTTTGATTTCCACTTTTTCAATTTGTGATCATCACTGATCACTGAAGCTCTCTCCATTTTGCTTTGAAAAGAGCTATGCTGTCTTTTGTGGGTGCATTTTGTCCCCAACTTGGTTTTCATATCCCTTTTCATGTTCTTAATAAACTTTCTTTATTGCTAGAGCTGGTCCAATGCATTTTGCTTCCTTAAGTGATCCTTTGCCTCAGAGTTGTGTAATATCTAAGGCTGACGATGGTATTTGAACCTGAGACTGAACATTCACATAACTCCCTACTCTCCTCAGTAAAAGATAACCATAAATAATATTGTGTTCTTTCTTTGAGGACATTCAGAATAGACAGTTTGAGATTGCTTTCTACTGTCAAATTACACGTTTACATCTGTTTTTATAGCCAATTCATAAAATTATTTTATGCTACCTGTATGACCATTTCTGCCCAGGTTCACACGATACGTTAAGTCAAAACCAAGAGATTATGTCAAGTCCCTGAGTAAAGGAACATTCTCTTGTAAAAATTTTGCTGACTCTTGCAGAACTTGTCATGTAAATGTAACAGTGTATTAATATTTATTCTATGAAGTAATTGCAAAAGAAAATATTATCACTTGTCTGTACTCACTGTTCCTCAGCTAACAAAGTTCACACATTGGGCTACTATGTTTGAAATGATCGCCCCTCTATGGCCTCTGATAAGGTTGGCCTATGAACTGAGAATGGAAGACTCATTTTGCTTAAAGGTTCATAGTGTCAGGGTTCCAAGTAACAGCCCCAACGAAAGAAGAGGCTTGGAGTTCCTCAAAGTTCCATTTTATTAGAGATGCCATATTGGCACACCTGGGAAAACCCGAATCTGAGAGTTCCGGGTTTTCCCCACCCAAAAGAAAGTCAAAGATCCATCCCCTGCACCCATCAGTCCATCACAGGGTTCAATCAATTCACTGTCCCAACTGGAGATATCCCCCAGTCACTCCCATCCAGGTGCAGGCAGAATGCCCTTGACTCCCAGAGAAAGGAATATTGTTATGGCTAATCCTCTACCACTCTTTGTAATCCCCTCTCCCGTTTTCCCAGGCACTAAATGTGGCAGCCCTGAAGCTCCAATGAAAAAGATGGCTTCCACGGCTGACACATAGTTCAACTCTTAAGACTATTGTTTAATCATGCTATTGTTGCAAAAATATTTTTTAATATTTTAATATTTGCGCATCTTCTCCTTTTATCAAGCAGTCATTTTTAATTATTTCCCTGTTACATCCATATATATGCTGTTGCATCCCACTCCCAACAAATATGAGCAATATCAACAGCATTATTTAATGATAACAGTATTATTATAACCATCAATATTTGATAGTTGTTCCATAGGTTGAATTATTCCATGTTGGAGGATTTTTAGGTGCAGTTCGCCATCTAGTGGGAAATAGTTCCAAGCAATTACTTGTTCAGAATAAAAATGGAAAACTTGAGAGAAGCTGGTAGCTACACTTCAATTTATGACCATTCGTTTAATGCCATCTGAAATAAAAATGGTGCTGAAAAAGTGTTTTCAACCAGTCCTCATGCTTACGACCATCGCAGCACCCGAGGGTTATGTGACTGCCATTTGTGACCTTCCCAGAGGGCAAAGTCAGTGGGGGAGCCAGATTCACTTAACAATCACGATTCACTTGATCACAGCAAAAAGGTCATAAAATTGGGTCAATTTCACTTAATGAGTGCATTGCTTAGCAACACATGTTCCGGTTCCAATTGTGGTCATAGGTTAAGAAGTACCTGTAGGCATATTAGTGTTGTAAATGGTCTGCCACCATCTTTTTGGAAGGATAGGTTTGAGTTCCCAGACAAGCCTACAGACTTAGAATCAGGGATGGGTTCTAACTTACCTCACCGCCGGTTCGCTGCCTCCCACGCTGCGTGGGCACGCACATGCACAGTAGAAAAAATCCCCCTCCAAAAAAGGCTGAAAACAAGATGACGACGCATGTGCAGTGCCGGAAATTCGGCTTCTGCGCATGCACAGAAGAAAAAAATCCCCCCAAAATTCAAATAACCTTTTTCCCCCCAAGATGGCGGCGCCCACGGAGCAGAACCGGCTCCGTGATGTCACCAGCAGCCTGTTACCTACTCGGTAGAACCAATCCGAACCGGTAGGAACCCACCTCTGCCTAGAATTCCTCATTAGTCTCCTATCAAAATGCCACTCAGGTCCCAGCCCTGCTTGGCTTCAGAATTCCAATAAGATCAATCAAGCGTTACCGCCTGCTGAGTTCACATCTCCCAAGTTAGCACACAAATCTAACTTTAAAATTTGAATACGTTTTGATTTATTAAGTATATTTTTAATTATATAAACAGGAAAAAAAATATATTTCTAAGATTGAATAAATTTGTATCTATGTTTAGATAGGAAGGACAGCAAAAAACACATGATTTGAAAAAAATGGCCATTCACAGTCTGCTGAGGAAAAAGACAGAGTGATAAATGATAATGCTAGCGGCTCCCATACATCTGACGTGAAAGTTTTACATAGCTGGTTTTTTCAACATTTATAGAAACTGGGAATAGTGATATCATGTGCTGAAAGCTATATACGGTATGTTGTGGAAAAACAGTCTTTCTGTGCTGTTGAGGAGACATATGATAGCTAATTAGTTATAGTGGTTAAGGCGCCAGACTAGGCCCAGGAGACAGGTGGAAGTTCTAGTTATGCCTTAGCCGGTTGGATGTTCTTGGACTGATCATTCTCTTTCAGCTCTTGAAAGCAGGCAATGGTAACCCATTTTTGAAATCTTGCCAAGAAAATTTTAACCTGGGGAATTCTGGGAGTTGAAGTCCACACATCTTGCCAACTTTGAAAAGTGTTGCTATAATCCATGGTATGAAATGTACTATTTTGTTCATGTGGGCACAGGCAACTTAAATTTATGTGAGACCAGATGCTGCCCACTTCCACCTCCACCAATAGGTTGTATTGGATCAAAGAGCCACTGAAAGCCTCTTGGAAGCCCATAAGCAGTTTTCTGTTCGTGTTCCTAATATACAGTTATCAATCTAATAACCATATATAGTTCTGTTATTTCTCTTTTCAGCCAAACTTAACTAAGAGAAGCAATTATATCTTGAAACATGACAAACAGAACAAATAGAAAGCTAAGCAAAATTTTGATACTAGTATAGACTTATGTGGAAGTGTCATTTCCCCAAAGGAGATAAGTTCATCTAAAAAATCTCCACATCTACATATATGCAACAATTCAGTGCATGTTTACCAAAACACAACAGAGCACAATGGGATTTTCTACCAAGTAAGATTGTACAAAACTATACAGAACTGTAAAGTTAGCCTTTACCCCCGAGAATCCTGATTTAGCCCTATTTTGACACCTGAACGTTTTGGGACACAAGACTTTACAAAACATTTATAATTTCACAGTAAATTTCACAGATTATTATTGTATATATAATAAGACAAATCACAGTGTTGTTATCTGTGCTTCAGTTTCATATTAAAAATCACCTGTAGTAAATAGACTACGAATAAAGGGGGAAATTTTCTATATTCTCTAAGTATGTGTTGCTCTGTGACACTAGAAAGTATGAGTGAAGTTTGTAACAGATGTTATCCAATATAAAAAAGAGAAAGTGTACCTGACAGTGTATATACAGTGAGATGATCTTGCATTACAGCACTGTGTGAAAAATAATCCTTCTGGAAGAAATTCAGTTTTGTTACAAATGACAAGTTGGATGAAGAGAACCTGAGATAAAACATGTCAATATGATATCTAGAGAATTTATCTCACTTTCCAGTCTAAATCAATTATCTTGTATCAAACTGGGGAAAATATCCCTTTCATGGGATGGTTTGCCAATGCTGTGAGTGGGGGAAAACATAGCTAACAATCAAGAGGCAGGTGTATGTTAACAAATTCTTTAGAGAATAGTATCTGAGTCTAGGAAATGTGGTTGAAAGTTTCTCCTTATCTTAAACTATATATACCTTTACTGACTGTCCTTAATATTTCAGCAGAATTCCAGTTAAAATTTGGAAAACAATGCCTCAAAGGAAAGGATTCACCATTCTGATATAGTGCCAATACCCAAGGTATTCTTGAAAGAAAAGTCATCTGTGCTATTGGCGGGATTATTACCATTTCACCCTTAGAAGTTTGGCATTCAAAGAATCCAAATGGCATTCATTTATAATTAGCTGAAATACAAGTTCAGTAGATAATCAAGGTAATCAGCCCTACTGCTAGTGAATCCTCAAGGAGTAAAAATTCAGGGACATCCCCATCTTCCTATGGGATAAGGTAGTAGAGTAGGGAAGAAAGTTCCTAAACAGGTCGTATTAATTCTTAACTCCTCCTTCAAGATCTTGGTCTCTCACTGTAATTAAACTTTATTTAATAAAAAGAGCTGTGGTGGCACAGTGGTTAGAATGCAGTATTGAAGACTAACTCTGCTGATTGTAGTTCGATCCTGACTGGCTCAAGATTGGCTCAGCCTTCTATCCTTCCGATAGTAAACTGTTTAAAGCGGGCTGTAAAGTACTGTGAATCAGTATATAAGTCTAAGTGCTATTGCTATGCTAAATTCGCTTTCACTTACTTTCAAAACATTTTTCCTCTGAAATACCGTAACTCATGGGGCAAAGTAACAGAAAGACAATTAATATGACAGTAACATTTTCCTGTTCAATTGCATTTCAGTAGTGAGAAACTAGTCCTTAGAATTTGCTGATTTAGCAGCCATGAAGACTATAATTTTATCTCCAAATGGAGAAGTTGTTAGTAGGGAGAAAAAAGAGGTGGTTTTCCATCTGGACTTGTGAGAAGAAGAGTCTCTACGTTCATTAGTATGCAGCAGAGAAAACGTCATTGACATCAATAAGACCCTAATTTACATGGGGTTGTATTAACTGATGCTGCCAGTTTGCTTTCTCTCTTGTGTAACATCCAGGGATGCTGGAATTCCACTTCCTCTTGGCAAAACACAGATTATCAGATACCCTCAGCCCTCGGTCACAATATCATAGAGTCTTTCCTCAATTTCTTTGGTTTTTCACCCCAATCCCCCTACAACCACACACCCCAAATCACTGCCATCTGCTAGGATCTCAGGCTTCTGCTTGCAGAGGAGGGACACTGGCCAGTGCCGGGATGAGGTGAGCATAGATCTCAATCCCATGAAGGAAGACCTGTTCATTCAGGAATTCGTTGTGGTCATGCAGCAGCACAGGTGTGCAGTTCATGGGGGAAAAGCCAATTGCAGGGTGACCTGCCTGAAATATATTGGAAGGAGAAGCAGCTGTGAGAAAGTGAGGGCGGAGCAAGTGAGTAGAAGATAAGCACTTCCACTGGTCAGTTACCTGTAGGAAAGACATCTATACTCACTGCTCTGATGTAGCGGCTGTCAGTGGCAGCAGGGAAGATCTCACACTTCAGCTTCATATTCCTGAAGAGACAGAGACACAATGGCAGAGAATCTCCCTATGTGATGGTTGTTATTATTTAACTTGATATTTTTTTGTAGCTTCAGAAGTTTCAACCTATTCCAAAGGCAGAATTTATCAATTAAAAAAAAAGTAGAACTGCAGACTTCTGGGAGGAACCAGAATTGGAGAAGTTGAGAAGAGGGAGCTATCAGATGGAGTTTCCATATTTTTTCCCAACTTCAAGCAATCCAGATATCTTACAAACACTCTTTTGGTTTAGTCCGTGCAATCTCTGAATATAGACAGGTGGCATAGCTGGGAATAGCTCTTCTATGCTAGGGGGTATCCTGGTATGTATCAATCTGTTTCTGAATGCCGTCAAATAGCAACTTCTCCACGAAATATAAATATAGTTTGCTCCTCTAGCAGGTGAAATTACTTCTATCCCAAAATGACTAAGGAGAAAGGAAGAAAAATGAGAAAAGGCAAATGTAACAACATACTCACATGTCATTGCAGGTGTCACTGAATGCCTTCCACCAGGGATCAGATTCCTCTGTGGAGGTAACTGTCTGATCCATGTATTTCTAGCCCAAGGGAAAAGGTAGAAGATGAAACTCGTAGGAGGCAACAGATTCTCAAAATCCAGGAATGTCTGGCAAAAGCCTGGCAGAAGCGGCAGTAGCACTAAAAGAGGCTGTGGAGCACAGGGCATAGAAAGACAGCCCTGTTGAGATAAAGGCCCAAGGAGGAAAGGGAGAGAAAGACAGTGGCAGGACTCTAGAAGGCTATAAGCCGAAAGCAGTTTAGAGCTTTGCTTCTAGAACTAAAGAAAAAGTAGTTGGAATGAACCCTCATTTCCCAGTTACCTGCTGGAACTCATATGTAACATCTTCTCCAGCCTCTTTGCACCAAGATGTGAGCTGCTCCTCAAATGCCTGCAAAGCAAAGGCAAATCAATATTTGATATGAGAAGGCACTCAGTTTTGAGGAATTCTTGGCCAGATACCCCACTTTTCATTGTTTTATTATTCTATTCTACAATCCTTTGCACTCCTTCCTGCCTGTTTAAGAATACTTCTTCCCTCACAGGTAAGGAACCATCAAATATGTAGCTTCAAAGCTACATATTGATCAAAGGTCTGTATGATAGATACCTGACATTTCTCTCCAGGGCAGCTTTTGGGGGAATGTGTTGCAAAACACGGTTGATCTTTCATTAAGCAGACATAGAGCATGAAAGCCCTCAAGGCTACCAGAATTCGGGACTCTTGAAAGTAATCTACAAGCAAAGGAATTGAGCTCTCCAATTCTTTCAAACATCAAGAAAAGTTATTAAGGGCTTCCATAATAAGAGCTGAAAACACTGCAAGATTACATTAGCAATAACAATATTTTATAGGACAGTTTTCTAAAGAAAAAAAAACCCAGCCAGAAACAGTTTTAAGATTGATAAAATTGCTCATCTCAAATAGATGGTATATAGCATAAAAATAAATCAAAAAAGGAGGGGAAAAACCATATATAACAATAAACAAACTACAGATGTAAAATGGTGACAGGAACAGAACAAAATCACCACAGGGGAACTCCTACACAACAGTGCCAAATGCCTGAGGGAAGAGCCAGGTCTTAATGGTTTTCTTAAAGGTGAGAAGGGTTGGGGACTGTCATATATGGGGGAGGGGAGATACTTCTAGGGCTAAACACAAAAAATGGCAGCCTTTCTAGATCCTGAAGATGACAAGATTCAAAAGAAGAAACCTGGAGCATGCCCTCCATGTGAGAGAATGTGACACAAGGAGATGTTCTTAGGAGAAGTAATCCAGTCCTTTGCCATATAGGGCTTTAAAAATAAGAACCAGCAACTTGAATTGCACCCAAAAGCTTATTGGGAACCAGTGTAGTTCATCGAATAGTGGTATTACATGGGCAAAACAAAATATGCCCATAACTATTTGCAAATAACTACTGTACATTCATTTTATAGTAAATAATGTCTGAAATGGTATAGGGTTTCCTGCCTAAGCATGGAGATGGACTAGAAGACCTCCAAGGTTCCTTCCAATTCCTTCCATTCCATTTCATTCCTGTTGCTGTTTCTAGCATAGAGCTAATACATTCTCTGGTCAGTTATGATGAGATATTCAAGGCAAATCTTTATGGAATGAAAACTGGTAACCTTCTCCTTCTCTGTACCTTTAAGTCCTCTGTGGGAGGGAGTCGGATGTCAAAGGCAACAGAGAGCTCAGAGGGGACCACATTGAATGATACACCTCCATTCAACATGGTCAGGTTCACGGATGTTACATCTCCTAAAGTGAGATGTCCGTCTGTTTTCAATCTGTCAGAAAGAACAAAAAAAAATATATACAGTTTCTTTGAAATTTTTAAATAAATTCATTGCTAAATCTCTGAGGATGAAGAAATGGCATATGGAAGGGCATGTGATCACCTGTCCAAATATTTATAGGAATCACTGCCCAACAAAAACTGCAGAATTCTGTAATTTAAACATTAACTTAAAAACATACATGAGAAACATAACTTCTATCACTGGCAGTACAGATGCCATCACAGTAAAGCACCCCCTGTATTTATCAGAATTGTTACATGCATTAATTTAGTAACCTCAGACATGTTGCTGAAAATTCTCAGATTCTAACCAACTATATACTAGTGTTGTGAGAGTGGCTCCTACAAGTGGACCCAGCCATATTCACGAGGATTGGCTCTTCATACATGACAAATGGTAGACAGTGCAACATCCAACAGTACATTAATAAATGTCACCACACAGATGATTTTCAAAATTAAATGTCCTTTGTGAATATAATGCCATTCTGGGTTTACAAAGCACCTCTTTAAAGTGCTTCACTTCTCAGAAATTCTTAGGAATTATGCAAAGTGCATCACTACATACAGTATTATAAATGAAGGCAAGGATAGGTTTTGTGAAATTATTTTGTGAATTTCATCTCAGTAGAGTTATGGTAGAGCTGGGCTCTGCAACTCATTACTCACCCTCTTCATCATTAAAATTAAAAACTCCCAGATCCATTTTAGGGAATCAAAGGGCAATGAGAGAGATATGTCACCTATATCTTTCAGTCCAGTTACAGAAAGAAAAAGTTGTTTCCCGTATCACGGCTGAAGATTCAAATGGGCACATGTGATAGCAATCTATTTATAATAAAAGATTGGGAGAGCAGTGCTGGATAACTTTGCATATTTCATGTCCTGGGATACTATCTATTAAAGCCATGCCACAACCTAACGTTTTTGAGATGACAAAACCCTCTTCTTTTGTTGTACTTTTATAAAAAAAATACACAGAATGGAGAAATGCCATTATTCAATCATGAAGGTCAGACATTGCCTTTCACTATCTTGACAGACTTGACCTATTTTCATTTCTTACCTTTGTTTTTCATGTTCTCTGAATTCTAGGAAAGAAGTGATCACTCTGTGCTATGAACAGGAAAATTGAAAGTAAATGCAATGATAAGCATTCTCCCCACTATCAGTGCTTCTACAGGACTTGCCTTTAGTGTCAGCTTCTGGGCAAGATGGGATTGTACCTCTTTTAAAAAATTACGATAAAATGGGAGGGGGGGAATATTTGTAAACCAAAAATCAGCATCCTTTTTCTCTCTATCAGCTGATGGGCTATATAACCTTCATAACATCTGACCATAGAGGTTTCCTGGCTGAATTTCATAATCAACTGTTATGGCCTAATGAAATCTGAGCACTGCAGTTTGATAATCCTACTCCAAACTGCACATTATAGCCAGCACTACAGCCAGTTCATGTCTGATTTTATTTTTTTACTTATACATGTTGATACTAATAAGTAGTTTTACCTTCCACCCTTCCTTGGCCCTGTAAATTATAGAGAATGGTATCTTACCATTTTTTCAGCAGCTGTATTCTCAATGAATCTAGATCCATGTCCCGGATTCCCTTTTACTTTCACTTTAATCCCTGAGGTCATTTCAAGAAAGACCAAAAAATGTAAATATAAAAATAAAGCAAAGCAAAGCAAGCCAAACAGTTACATTGTTTAACTACCACAGCAAGTAGAAAGTACGTAAGTCTACTGGTAGTTTTGTTTAAGACTGGGTACTATTAATATAGTGAGAAAAAAGTTAAATAATTTGCAAACTAACTTTGTGTTAATCAGTTATTTCTTCCTGTTAAATACAAGTGTGAACCAGAATAACTCTGGGTCAGTTATTCTGTGCCTCTGTAGCGCTGACAAGCTTAAAAAATTGTGCTAGAATCTTTTATCTATAGTAATTAAGATGTCAATGTGCATTTATACAGCCCATGGTTCCTAGTGCATTTATACAGTAAATGCACTTTATCCCAAAATACAGCAGATATTTGATATAATTGCCATTAATTTATATATAAATTTGAGAGGGAGGAAGAGGGACAGGGAGGGGGAAAGGGAGGGAGGGAGGGAGACAGAGATCCCAAAGATTAACACATTTTAATATACATGCTATATCTTCTACCTGAAAGCGTGCCATGTTCCAAACAGATAAACCTAATAAATAAAGTCTTGTTTCAAACAAATCAGCAACGTTAATAAAAGAAGAGGCTTGCTTCTTCACATTGGAAATGGCAACAAAATGATCCATAAAACTCTACCTCTATCTGTAGTTTGTAACCATAATGTACCCTTTTGAAGAGAAACAAACTTTTTCTATGTTTTTAATTTCTATTAATCTTTTTTCTGTTTACGTTTGAAGATTATCTTGTTAATTGTGTATATTCTTTTTGTTGGTTTTTAAAAATGTAATTACATTTTACATCTTTTTTGGTATTTATAAATTGTTGTAAGAAATGTCCATCTGGTTTCAGTTCCAAGTGGGGGAAAAAACACTGGAAACATGGAGACTGCTTGGAAAGATGGTTTAATGCTGGACAGGAGCACATGACTTGAGTTCCTGAACAGAAAATGTGATCACATGCTTCAAGATGTTGGGTGAAGAGAAGGGGAGCAAAGAAGAGAGTGTTGCTGGGAGTCCCTGAGTTTTTTATACCCTCTGTTGGGCTCCACCCCAGACCTTCCTGTTCCTGTGTAAGAAATGTACTCTGATTAGCTGTCAGACTCCCATGGGGTTGGGCTCTTAGTTAACTTTTGTAGTCTTTTGTCTGTGTCCTAGGCTTGGCTGATGTAATATTCCTAGGTGTCATGGGAGTTTCTGTTTGCTAGATGGGTCTGCCTGAAGTAGGTAGATCTTTGATATGTAGAATAGACTGGCCATTGACAAAGGTGGGGGAAATGAGTGAGCTGGACTCTGACCTTAATGGTCCATTGACAAAGGTGGGGGCTATTAAGAGTGAGTGTTTCCTGCCTAAAACACATTTCTCCATTTCTCATCCAAGGAAATATAATATTCTGCCTTTTTAATATTTCCGAAATTATTTCATTTTCTAGGAGAGGGGTGGGTTTACTTCCTGCAATAGTTATATTCAATATGACAGTAGCTCATAATAGAAGATTGTCTTTAAAAATCAACTTTTCTTCAAACCACTTGCAAAGAAAACAAGCTAAAATGGGATTAAAAAATTTAACACTTAATTTTTTAGAATAAAGCATATTTTTAAACTACAATATTATTAGAGCTCACTCTTTTTGCATGAGTCATTTATCTCTTTTCTCATAATAAAGAGGTTTTTTTTCATAGTAAAAAGATCAAAATAAGAAAGAATGGAATTATTCTGCAAAAGTCATTCTAGCTTCTTTCCAGCAAAAATTACATCTGTTTGCACTACTCCTGTGCCTCACCTATTCTGCTTTAACTTTCTTTCCATCTTATACCAATGGAAGAATAGCATCACAACTTCATTTTTAAAGAAGAGAAAACTTACAGATACACTTGAGAAAAACGGAAGGGGAAGAGTAAGGATATTTTCATGAATCAGAATTCATTCCGTCAAGACACAAATTTACCTTTTACCTTATTTCTTCACATCTTCTCAACTCACATATTAATCAAAATATGCTTGCACATATCGGACAGAAGTAATATACTGTGAACAATGTAAAATATGTTTTAAATCATGAAGATCCAGTTAGCATTTTCACTCATCCTGAATGAATGGAAGAGAGTCTTGTTGGGATGATTCCATTGGCTGGAACATAGTGACAAAAAAGATACAATTTGCTCAAAAGAAATGGAGGCAATGCAAAAGAGGGGGATTCACACCATACATTAGAATTAACCATTCCTAATAAAAAATCCAAGTGATCCAAGCGCGTCTAGATTACTGCTGTCTTGGGGGACAGCGGTGTTCGGACCTGTTCGGGCAAACCAGATGCTAATTACATCTGGTTCGCCGAACCGGTACTTGCAAGGACTGGCTGCCCCTGCTGCCCCACCCCTCCCAGGAGTCTCCACGCAGCCCATTTTGGATGCCAGGAAAGTGCAGGGCCCACGCAGAGGATCTGGGAGGGCAAAAAACAGGCCTCCCAGAAGTTCTGCAAGTCCAGAAATGGGCGCATTTCCAGCCTTCGGAGGGCCTCCAGAGCCCGGGGGAGGTCATTTTTGCCTATCTGGAGGCTCAAAGAAAGCCTCTGGAGACCAGGGAAGGCAAAAATGCCTCCCTCTGCCATTGTGCCTCCATAGCCACGCCCACCCAGCAACCAGGCAGAGAACCGGTTGCTAAAAAATTTCAATCCCACCCCTGCATAAAGCGAAAGTGTTGAAAGATTTAATTACTCTGATATCTACTGGAGGGACAAAGTTTTCACTTAAGACTAAGAAATTCCTGACTTCTTTTGCTGTATCCACAATCCTTCAGAGGGTAGATATGGGCACAGAGGACCAGTTATCTTTGATGCTAACAAATAGGGAAGGCTTAATTGAGGAAATGCACATAGCAGGAACACTGGAGGGAACTGACCATGTAGTTTAAGGGAGTTTAAGAGAGACTGAGAGTAGTAAAACATGTATGAAGCTTTAACAGATTAACAGAGTTGGAAGGGACCTTGTAGGTCATCTAGTCCAACCCCCCACTCAAGCAGGAGACCCTACACCATTTATGACAAATGGCAGTCCAATCTCTTCTTGAAAGTCTCAAGAGATGCAGCTCCCACAACTTCCAAGGGCAAGCTGATCCATTGGTTGATTGTTCTCACTGTCAGAAAGTTCCTCCTTATTTCTAGGTAAATTATAATCCTCTTTTCTTTGAAATCAGTTGGACTCACCTCTGAACTGGTATGCTAGGATTGTGCTCTGCAAATAGCAACATAACCAAACTTTCTTTATAAACTAAGCACTCCTGTAGTAGGTTCTATACTGAATCAGAAAGGAAAAGAGGGGACGGGGAGCCTGGGAAAACATATTTGAGTTTATTCCTTTTTTAAAAAGAGAGTGGGGGGAGGGGGGAGGAAGAGAGAGAGAGAGCGGGAGGGAGGGAGATGCAACTGCTCTACAAATCCCAACTACTGGATTTGCCTATTTTAGGAGTGTCTTTTTCCTCTCTGCTTTAATATGATGAAATTGCACATAAACAATTTGGATGTTTTATTTGGATCAAGCCCCAAAGGTCATCTCTTTGGGGTTTGACAGACAGAGTATGCTGGGAGACTAACAAAGAGATGTTGATCATGGTGAGTCACAAATGGGGTAATCATCTCCCTATTTCTGATGCTGAAATGTTGGCAGGTCGAGTATTTTGCATAATTGAGCAATATGTCTAATGTCTGGAAATAGCTCTCAAAATGACTGGAGGGGGGGGGCTTTACAGGTAAATGTAATGTATTCATGAAATGTATGAAAATTCTTTTCTTAGTACAAGCAAAGCTACAAGTTATACCTGTTCACTTAGAAGAAAATGCCACTGAACTCGATAGGATGCAGTGGAGTGCGGGCATGTAAGTTCTCTTCAGTCAGACTATTATAACAGTGCAAGTAAAGATAGTCCTTGACTTACAACAGTTCCTTTATACTAACCATTCAAAGTTACAACGGAGCTGAAAAAAGTGACTTCTGACCATTTTTCACACTTATGACCATTGCGGTATCTCCAGAATCATGGGCTCAAAATTCAGATGCTAGGCAGCTGACTCATATTTATGACAGTTGCACTGTCTCCCAGGTCATGCGACCGCTTTTTGCCACCTTTTGACAAGCAAAGTCAACGGGGAAGGCAGACTCATTTAACAATCATGTTACTAATTTAACCACTACAATGATTCACTTAACAACTCTGGCAAGAAAGGTTGTAAAATAGGAGGAAACTCGCTTAACAAATGTGTCACTTAGCAACCTCAATTTTGGGCTCAATTGGGATTGTAAATTGAGGACTACCTGTATCTCATAAGTGTCTGACACCCAACCTTCTCACTAGCTTGCAAGATGTCAAATGCTTGGAAGTTCCTGTTCCTCTTTCCTTCGCTTGCAAGCCTGTTTCAGTGCTGGTAGATATTCAACTAGGATTCCCTGAAACAGCTGGTTCCATTTCAGCTATCCAGGCAGGGCCTTTTTCCTGAAGGAGAACATTTTTTTCCCTGAGCCCCGGAATAGGAGGCACAGCTGCCAATGTAGCTTTCCTCCAATTAAAGGGAAGTTGGAAATTTCTCCCTAAGCTAAAGAGGGGGTGACTGGATGGTAGATGGAGCCCTGTCCCTTCGCATCTTCTAATATAGGCCCATAAGTATCGGGATTGATCTGATCCTTTAGTTTCGTTTAGTTCTTTTTAAATTAGTGATTTTCTATTTTCAGATAAGATTATGCATGTGTGTAAATCAATCAGAAAAATGTAAATGTATCAAGATTTTCCTATAATGTTCTTTTGGGATCTTTTAATTTTTTAAAATTTTCATTACTAGATCAGATTTCATCCTTTGAACGTTTATTTTGAGCTTCACCTTAATGCAAAGTTTCTAGAAGTGACATAATAATAATAATAATAATAACCACAGAAGATGGATAAGTACTGTAGATGAGCAACATGTTATATATGTTTTTTTGGTGTTTTTACATGTATTCTTTTCCTGGCTATGTTTATGAAATAGTAGCCCCAAAGTTCTGTCTTCAGTTGTGGCATATGGGATATGTGCTGCCTGTGATGAAGATCAAAATGTTGCTCCCTATCTTCCAAGTTGACCATTTATTTAAGAAATGGACATAGAAGGTTACCTTAAATTAAGTCAAAGTATTAATCTAGCTCAGTAATGTTCCCATCAGTATCTTTTCGTCATCCTCAATCTAGCACCATTCAAAATTTGATGGGACTTGACCAGGGGTGGGTTCCACTTACCTTCCCTACCAGTTCAGGATCACGCTGGAAGTGCATGTTTTGCACAGGTGCGCCCCATCATTCCCAGGTTAAAATTATCTGTGCACGCGCAGAGGGTTATTTCCAAGTAAATTTTGCTCTGGTGGACAGATTTCAAGCTGGAGGACCAGTTTGGGGGCTTGTCCAGCTGTCCGTCACTGCTGGTTCAGTGAGCAGGGGGACATTCCCGCTACTGGCTCTAGCAAATCGGTCCAAACCGGTAGGAACCCACCTCTGGACCAAACCTCTCCAAATTCTTATTGGTGGGTGGTGTGATTCAGGATAATGAAAAGTGAAACTTAAACACATGTGCTTCTAGCCCCACCCTCATACCACCAATGAAGCATTATTCACACAAACACACAAAACACACCAAATTTTAGATACTTGGGTGAAATAGATATTTACCTAACGTTGGAAATCCTAGATTGTCTTTCTGAAGAAGCTTTTCCAAAATGAGTGTGTTCTCATTTAACACACTCTTATGTAGCCAGTCACCTCAATTCATTTGGTGGGGATACTAGGAGCCCCACCTTTGAAGCACAAATATATAAGACCATATGGGAGAAAGCCATTTGTAGGTAGCCTGGCTGCAAGTTGCTTGAATGTTTAAACATAAAAATTAAAGCATTTTAAGTGAAGTTCAGAAACATGCTGGCATTGAATCTTATTGCTGACAGGACTCAGGGAAACATGTTATAGGACATGTTTTGTTCCTGAGAACAAAAAGCACAAGGAAAATCACATGGCAAATGCATCTTTGTCATTGCAATATTTCACTGCTGATTCCCAGAAAATATGGGCATCTCCTACAAAGACTGTCTTCACCAGAGAGCTCATGATACAGAAAGCGCTTTATGTAAGTGCTGGAAGAATTTTTTTGATTTGTTCACTGTTCTCCGCATTTATCCTGACTGACTTTTCAAAATAAAGAGACTTCACAGTGACAGCCAGTGAGACATTATTTTGTGACTGTCAAAGTAATATTTACAAAGTGATAGCAGCTCCAGGCATCTCAAACTTTAGCAGATCTGCTGACAAAAATATTTGACATCACTTCATAGAAGTATCCACTTTGACTTGGTATAGTTTGTCAGGATTAAAGAAAGCAGGTGATGGCTTTACTAATAACTGTGCTGGCAAGCATTGGCTTATTATTTTATTCGTCTTCCAGAAATAATTTTGAAGGAATTTTCACATGTTAAAAAAAAAAAAGAGCTTAGACGATATTCTCCCACAAGAGGTACTCTGATTAAAAGAATCTGGAGTTCAGCTAGCAAAAAGTGCATTACATCATGTAACATGCTTTAGATCAGGGCTGTCAAACTCCTGGCTCACGGGCAGGATGCGTCACATGCTGGCCACGCCCACGCCCAGTTTAACGAAGGGGAAAAGTTCTGATATATCACATGATGCCATAATGACATGAGTTTGACACCCTGCTTTAGATAATTTAGATAATTCTTATGTAACAGGATAATTGTATATCTATAAGTAGATAAATATCCTTAACTATTACTATAAAGTCATTAGAACTTATTTCCAAGTTGCTGAGCACAAGATGAGTTCTTAGGACTAACAAGCTTATTCAAGCAGTCTGGATTCCTCTTTTACCAGTCTCTCTCTCTCTAACTCCCCCTCTTAATGCTCTAAAGAACATTTACTCGTTTGCCTGCTTTGTAGTTGGGTAATCAATTACATGTTGTGAGTGACCACTTCCCATTGACTGTTCTCCTCTGCATGTTAGAATGAGATGATAGTATGAAGCAGGGTTGCTTTTTCACTTATTCTTTCTTTAAAAAGCCATCTTCAGTATTCTCATTTTCTTTCTCCATCAATGCCCAAATAGTACTGCTGGATCAATGCAGAGGAGCCTTCTGTGTGTGTGTGTGGTGTTGTTGTTTTTTTGGAACTCTGATGTGTTGCTTGTAGACAAATTTAAATTCTCAGGAATATATCTGGGAATCAATTTGCACACACACACACACACACATATTTGTTGAGTAACAAAAAGCATCACTAACATTGAAGCCCTGGTAACTTTATTTGAAGCCCATTCATTGAAGCCCTGGTAATTGTCTAACAAAAATACGACAGCATTAACCTTTTTTTAAAACCGTAATTCTTAATTAATAAAGAACTATAGAATAGCATAGGTATACTTTGCTACTCCAGCATCTTTCAATAAGTTTTGCATGATAGAAGATCCTAAAAGCTTACAGCAGAATTAATTTGAATGAATGGAATTTAGTGACAATAGCTAACAAGTACAGTACTGGCAGAAATAGTACTGGATATGTCAGTTAGTGTTTTTTGTAAAATGACCTGGAAAGTTGGAGATATTATCAATGGAAAAGCAATGGAAAAAAACCAACTCACCAGAGTCTGCTGTGCTAAAGAATTACTGAAGTGGACTGCCCTTGGCAATATTGAACTGCTTTGCTGCTGGGCAGAGTTGGTAGCTTATGTTTCCTGTTACTAAGGAGGTTGCCATGGACTCATTGCTACCAGGAATATAATGTAAAAGAACAAAGCTAATGTGTACACAAGAATTGGCCTCAGTCTTCCTTCTCAGGTTACTGACATCTGCCAAAAACTAAGCAAGATCAGAAAAGGAACACTGGGGACTGACAGAAAATGTTGTTCAGCATCAGTTCTAAAGAACCAACTAGAACTGGTGGGGTTCCTACCAGTTCTAGCTGGTTCTTTAGAACTGGTAGTAACTCGGCGATGATGTCACAGAGCCGGTTCCTTTGGTGTCTCCGTGGGCGCCACTAATTTGAATTTTTGCTTCTACGCATGCGCAGAAGCTATTTTTTTATTGCTTCACGCCCGTGCGCGAGGCACGATCCTAAGAGAACAACCCACCCCTGTTCAGCATTCTACGTCTGTGTGCAATGAAGCCTTCCTTCAGAAGAAGACCCCACGGTGCTACTGCAGAAAAAGCATTTTATCCACAATTCATTAGCAATCCTACTCAATCCTTCCATCCTTTACGCTCTTTTTTCAAGAGGGAAAGATGAGGCCTAAGTAAAACTGGCAGAACCAACTTCTCCCTACAACCCTTTTTGTAGGCTAAATCCAGTTTACTTGCTAAATAAAGTTATCGTGGTTTCAGACATGCTTCTTTGACTGTCATCTTATTCATACTCCGTAGAAGTTGCTTTAAAAATATCTCCGCAATGAATGATTTTGATCCAATTTGAAGTAGAATCTCAGAAAATTGAAACCTAGAATGTTTGCCTGTTTTTTCATCCCTCAGCAAGGCCAAATCTAAAAAAGGCCTCTATCAATTACAACAGGAGGGTCTGTAAGGTAGGATAAAAAAAGTCAAAATTGGGGCTTCAAAATAGAATGACAGTATCCCAAGACCCATAGGGCTCTGCTCTTGGTGTATTTCTTAAAGTACTATATTCTCTACACAAATCAAGCCGCTTGCTTTGAAAGATATAATTACAATACCAGTTTTTGCCTTTGAGGCAAATATCCAGCAACTTTATAAACGTATTTGGTAATTTATTTGTCAACTTCCGGGAAATTTTAATTATTGGGTGGATTTAAAAAAATCTAACGGATAGTGTAAATAAAATTAATGACTTTCACAAAATACCAGAAACTTTCAATCCTTTTTATTAAAATATATATTTACTTAAAATGCCCTGCTTGAAATGACACGGGTATTATTTCCTTTCCCGTTGTAATAAAAATTACTCACATATTATTGCTCATTTTTAAGAATCATTTCAAATTCTAGATGATGTAATTATTTGAAATCTGCACACCCTTAAACATCTCACAGGCATATTTAATACTGTCTGCAATGTTAATCTTGCAACTATTTTTGATCTCTACGGAGAAGATACCGTAGTTCTTATTGTGGTATTATTTAATTTTGATCTGTACAAGCAAGATATTTCTGGGGTTTTCAGATCTGATTGCATTTGCCCTGTGTAGAAGAGCCTATCATCCTTGATGATGGATCATTTTGAGTACTCCTTGAGAGGGGAATGGTGAACTCCTCTGCAATCCTCTTCTGAATCATCAGAAAGTAGAGACTGGAGAAACTTGATGTGTTTAATTGCAGCTCTGAGTGTTTCAACTTTGCTGAGCCGCTTGTCTAAGTATTCTGATGGTAAGTGGTGTCTAAGTTTGGCATAGCCTTCATTGACACATTTTACTCTCTGCCTTTCCCTTTCGTTTCTTTTTCGGATGAATGCTGGGCTGCAAGAGTAGTCACATCTGCCGAAATTTCCACAGGAAACTTGAAATGGGAACCCACAAGGATTGCTGTAGAAATTCTCAGGAGTTGGAGGTTCTGCTGTTAATGGAAGTAGAGGCAACTCTTCGGGGCCATTGAATTGACTGAAGTCCTCTGGGCACAAATGAAAAGTGGCAAAAAGGTCACGATAGCAATATCTGGACATCTGTCCCACGTAGGAGTCACTGAAGGTTGGCAATTTGTCCATGGCATCCCAGGAGATGTTCCTGGCTATGGTGTCTCAGGTAAAGCTGAAAATGTTCAAATGCATATGAGCACAGTGAGTCACAGGTTGCCCAAGGCTAGGTGCGATTGTCAGTATTTTTAGTGCACTTCAGATGTAATGAAAATATGTGGGAGAATGTAGACGCAGTCCTGACCTACTTAGCTATAATAATTTTTATGAAAAAGGGATGTGGTTACATTGCCAACATATGTGATCAGTGTTTACACCCCAGTAAATCTTTGCTATTTACCTTGATTCACAAATGTTAAGATTGACCAAGCTGCACAAATTTTAAGCTTTACAAGAAATGTAAGAATTTCCATTAATATTTATTTTGCTTATGGTTTGAGTCTATAGCTAACTTTGCTCATCTTATAATTAATCCCAAGGAAAGGGGATATGTTCTACACAGTTTACAATATTAGTAACTGTTCTATAAAATCAAACAGATACAAATACTCTTCATCTTGGCTAGATTGTGTCTCATCTTTTAGCAGATATATCCGGTTTGGACAATATGATGAAATATGCATCCATAATACAGTTCTTTCAATAGTAAAGAACATTGTATTATGTGTATGTCTTATTCTTTGTTGTAACATTCTATATCAGCAGTACATAAATAACATTTATCCTTTCTTAAGCATGGATTTGTTTATTTATAAGAAATCATATTAGCAAGCAACACCTTTCTTGCATGGAAGATTTCTTCATATCAGCATATCATCAAATATTTCACTTTAATTACCGTATGTAAAAGTAACAATCAAATAATATCATCTCAGCCAATCTATATTGTTAGAACTTCTGTGGTACACAAGAAACATAATAAGCTTAAATACACTAATTGCTTCAGAACATTTAAGAAAACTACCTCATCTTAGTTGAAGGTTCAGGTCAACTGCTTCAATATCAGACAACTCCTAGTGTTAGAAAATAAGTTTAAATTCTTGATTCCTACAAGGTGAAATGGAGAATTTCCTAAATCACTTAGCAAATTCTAAAATATTGTATAACCTCTAAGCTCTAGAGCATCACACTAGTATAAATCATCTTTTGCATTAAAGAAGATAAAAAAGCCCCTGAAGTATTTAACTACATGTAAAATTTAGATATTTAAAAATCTGAGGTTAACATTAATATAATAAAAGTCATGCAAAATTTGCTATTAGCCTGAGTGCCTTACCTGACTTCCACAGTTCTTATATTTGGTGGATTGACTCAAAGTGAGCTCTAAATTTATACTCAAATGACAATATGCAAAGTAGCTTACAGTTAGATCTGCTCATTTCTGGTTTAGCTTCTTCCACCCACACTGTAGCTATACAGGCAACAAATATTGATGGATTTGAATGCATAACATATTATATGACTGTTAATATCTAATGTGCAGCATATTTATATCCTTCCAAGATATGTTGTAATTCTAATTATAGATGCATTTACTAGATCTGCTACTTTTATGTAGATTTGTTAAATTTATATCATTTTTATCATCAAAATAATAGCTTAATGCTGAATGTTTACTGTCTGAAAAGATTAATTGAAGATGTCAAAAAAGGTTGACAGCTTATTAGTAAGACTCAATGCCAGAAGACTATCCAATTTATCAACAGACCTGGTAATGTAAAGAGCCTACTTTAAGTAGTCTTTAATTATGATTTATTAAAGGAATAAACTTAACTTTTAAAGTGAAATTAAGTGAACAATGGAAGAAATTAATGGAAGAGTAGGCTCTTAGCAATGCCCTCCTCCCCACATCCCAACCTAGCTGCCTTTCCAGTGATGGGTTTCTGGTTGTGCTTATGATTCCAAATATATACAGTAACTGAAACTCTATTGGAATAGTTGGATTTCCATCTGGGCAGAAAACAGCAAGCAATTAAACATTAAACATCATTAATCCCAGATGTTCTCAATCCTAAATACTAATCTGATCCCAGTTAGTTTTCTATTTCGTAGATCCCAGTTAATTCCATAGTTTTTCAATAATAGACATAATAGACAAAAGCAGAGGCAATAGTGGTGAAGGATAGAAAAATGTAAAATAGTAGCACGCTCTAGACCAGGGGTCCCCAATCTCCTAATTTCCCCTAGTTTCAATTGGAAACTAGGCCGCATAAGTGGTGGGTGAGCGTGCAAAGTTCTGTTTGTGCACGTGGTCAGTGTGCATGCAAAAACATCCCGCCCCTGCTGCTGCTATTGCCACCATTGCCAGTCCACGAAGCTGGAAAGGTTGGGGACTGCTGGTCTAGACCATATATGATAATAGCAATAATGATTTCATGCAAGAACATATCTGTCAAGATTTCAATGGCCAAAATAACCACAAAAACGGAGGAGGGGTTAGAAAAATCAGGAATTTTTTTTATCTTGGAAATAAGGAAATAGTTGTAATAGTCGCAGATGAGGTTAGATGGAAAGCTATACAAAAATCTTTTACAAATGGAAAGTGGAATGAGAAGAAGAATTTGTCAAGAGAGAATAAATTCAGAAACTGATGCTTCTAGAAACCAAGGTACAATACATAGTAAACCAACTTTTAAATTAGAAAGGATCAATTACAATTGAACTGTTTCAAGCTACAGAGGAAAAATCTCAGTCTGATGATTGAGGACAAATAAACTAGCTGATCCCTTAAAACAATGAACGGCAAGCAGAAACTGATACTTGAAGCTAATAAAGGAGAATATTTGTAGCTCAGGGTTGATATGAGGGGTCCT